>JAOZJS010000937.1:0-16895 GCA_025882695.1 Amerodectes protonotaria
CAGAATAGAGGAGGGAGAAAACCAAAATTCCAACTGTCCATAGAAAAACATTGGCGGGCTCAAATGAATGCAAAATTTAAAAATTGTTGCGCGTTCAAATGAACGCAAAACAAATCATCCTGAGCGGGGCTTTTCTCACCGCACTCAGCGCCATAGACATTCACACTCTTTTGCAGAGAAAAAAAGCATCGCACAATTGAGCGAAGATTTCTATGGAGGCGAGAAATGCTTTCTGCACCTGGGTTATAGGCGTCAAACATGCACAGACGCGTATCAAGCATCGCTTTTCAAACGATACTTTACTGTACACTATAACGCCATCTATGTTTTGGGAAATTAAATTGCTTAAGCCAAACTTTTTCCACAAGCCGCCAACAGATGGCAGTGTGGAGGAGATTTTGGGGATTATTTTTGAATTTTCAAACAGAAAAAAAGCGGCAGCAATAAAGTCAATCATTGTCCCCTGTGTGTGTGTGCCCCTTTCGAAAAAAGAAAATCTGAACATACGGATTCCGAACGATATCCATGGATTAAATTCACCATTCGAAACCCAGACATGATTTAGTGTAGCTAACTAACTTCTTGAGACTTTTGCACCAAGAACTTTTTATTTTGCTACGGAACATTGTTCCTTGTTTTAAGTCTAAATACTGAAACTTTTTTCCATAGCTGTAGACTGAAACATTAATCTTCAGCTTTTTGTTTTTAGTTCATTTCTTTCTTTACAAAAGTTACATTCCTGTTCTGTTGTTCAAGAAGCGTTCAAATACCGCATTGTGTAACAGCATTCTTGTTGTTTTAGGATATCCAGTTCATAATTTATAAACGGAATGTAATATAGAAACAACGAAAAAAATGAAGCTTAGCGTTCACCATCATTTCGGTCGCCATCGTCGCCATCGTAATATTCTTCTGGCAGTAAAATATTATAATTAGCCATACACACACGCACACACACACATCTTGTTAATGGTCTTGGTTTGCTTTTTTCTGTCCAAGTATGCTTTTATTCCTTTTGTAATGTGTATGAAGTTGGCTGGTTGGTTGGAACTCGAATTGTAGGCAAACCTGAATGTGTAGTATTTGAACTGTATGCTGTGACTTTTTTTCTCTCGGCATATTCTTGTTCTTATTATCAACATCATGTGCTATGTAAACTAGGCAAGACGACAATCCTTCCTTCTGTCTCTTTCTTTCTTTTTTTTTTTAAATAATTTTTTTAAAACTTATTTTCTTTGGCCTTCATCATTGAATCCCGTCATTGAATTTTAAGCAGATGATGATATGACTTTGTTTCTTTGTCTTTTTCAAAGTTTTTGGCCTTTTATTTGGTTGCCACAATAACACACACCAAATGTACACGAAACAAGAACGGTCCAATAATCAAGAACGAAGATGGTGGGTTAATGAATGACACCGACAGCCAACCAAACGACAGTAAATCATCGTCGTGCGTGGTTGACAAACAAGTGGTTAAATGGCCCTCGAATTGTGAATCGAGAATGTATGGACGAACTAAACGAACAAAGATGATAATTATGATGATGATTATGTAACCTTGTGGTCTCATTATCACAAGAATTATGACCAGAACCAAGGGTATACTGGTTGCCATTGCCTCGTGTTCCAGCCATTGAAACCTAGGGCGCGAATAAATATTCAAAATCTTAGTATCTTTAGATATGAATATCATTTGCATATTTTCTAAGGACGAAATGTACGCCCAGCATGATCAATGTATTATAGGGATGCAGATTGAATAAACCGCCTCCTCATGAACCAAGTGTAAATAGTAGTTATAAAGAAATAGTACTAGAAGAAGGAGGAGCATACGTTCTGAATCATCCTAGCCTTATCGCTTACAATTACACACAATACATACAATACCATTTGGTGGGCTGGACAATCGACATCGGTAACATTTTATTTGAACAATTTCAAATACTAAACCCCCTTCCACCTAAGCCTACACTTTGTCGGGTGTGTTCAGGTTTCCGGTTTTGTTCCGGTTTAGTCAACGGAACAGAAAAAGAATAACAAAATTTATATTTATATTCCACAAAGACAAATAAAATAATGATGCGGAGGTGTCGAGATTGTTGAAAATTGTCCATTGATTTCTTATTTTGTTCAAATAAATCACCAACATTATTCCGCCCTTACGATCCATTACGATTAATGGACCCTGAATTATCGAAGAATTTCCTTTGGAGAATTTCATTGGCATTCAACATTGAACTCGAAGAATCCAGAATTGCTTGTTTTTTCCTATGGCGCCCACCCACACATACACATACTTGTAGAACAACTCGGCGCTATTACTTCTTATAGAAAATATCAAAAAACAGATAAAATAAATTATTTTATTCAAAGTCCAAAGGTTGTGAATGTTATGGCTCAGGTATCCTGAATACCAGCAGGAGTTGATTGTAATTCTGGCCAAATTCTTCGCTAGACTGAACCATATAACAGTGAGCATGAAAAAGAGACACTTTACCAAGAAAAAAACTTGGCGCCCAGAAATCTAGGAGCTGTGGAATTCTATGAACATCCTGCTCCTTTGAAAAAAATGCTGAAGAAAACGCCAAAAGAATTCTGATTTCTGTGTGCATTCTGGACCTGTCTGCTAGTCTGTTTCTTTTGTGTTTGTGGTATTTTTTTTGCCTTCTGTTTGACTTGGACCGAGCCAAACAACCGAAGAGAATGATAATAAAATAAAAAACACCATTCACATTTTCTGCCATTTTTGTTTTTGCTTTACTTTTGGACAACAACAGACTAAACAAAAACCAACAACAAGAAAAAAAAAAGAATAAGCACACACATTTGGCTGAACTTTCAACAACAATGGATGCCCAAATTCTGGATGCACTTGTTCCTGGGAAACATACACGCACACTTGAGTGGCTAATGTGGTGTGTTCAGGTTACAACCCATAAGAATGGCAGCAGTAGCACCACCACCATCACCACAGTCCCAAATGAAAGTCCCAAGTCTTGGAACGGAACTGAACGGTGTTCACGTTCCAACAGAATTTTTTTTTACTACGTCTGTGTAGTATCCTGAACGGAGAGAAAACAAAAACAGAATTTATGATTATGATTTTCTTTATTTCTTCCTCTTTTTTGTTTCTTGGTTATATAATAAAATAATCATTTTGGTACGCTCACGCGCCCGCACACAGAACATGAGCTATCCCTAATCAACCTGATTTTTGGATCCAACCCAACGTGGCTTGTTTCCGGCGCCAAAGTCGTCCTCACCGTGGGTGATTGTTTGGCGCCAACATGACGGCAACAGAACAGGAAACCAAGGGGGGATAGGGATAGGAAACCGAGGATCAAAAACAACAAATTTGATTAACCAAAAAGAGATTAACGACAAACTTGTTTTAGGGGGGGAGCGGGCAGGCAATACTGGGGAGTGACCGGGGAGATTCGTGGATCCTGAGATCATCGTCGCTGTGGTGGTTGTGGTTGTTGTTGGTGTTGTCGTCGCCTTTGTCGCAAGAATCATAATAATAATCATCATCATCATAAAACAAAAAACTGTCCCGAAGAACTACGTTTTGAGCCAAATGGCCATAATATAATCATAATCATAATCAGAATATGAACCTTTTGCGAATGGCAAACATCGAACATAATAAAAGAATGTACAGTTTGTATCAATGGTGTCCCATCAAATGATATTAACAAAAAGAACAGAATTGATGGTAGGACAGCCGACCAAAGTCAGGTTTTATTCTGCGGTAGTACATGTGTGTGTGTGTGTGTGTGTGTCTGTGTGTGGCGGATATATAGCCAACATAGAGGGGTTTCCTCTTTTTTTTTTGATTGGTTGTTTTTTTTCTTTGGTGATTGCAAACGACCAACTGGACATCACGAACCCAAAGTTGTCCCCGAAGCCTCCCCTTTCTCAACCTCTCCCTGGATACTGGATTGGCAGTGTGTGTGTGTGTGTGGACATCCTAGTGAAATAAAACCCAATTACTAACTGAAATGGCCATGATGGTGAAGCTTTGTTTGTTTGATCTTCAACGATACGCTTTGTTGTTATTCAATTTTGATCTCTGGTTTCAGGATTTGATATATTCTGTATGCCAGTGTGTGTGTGTGTGTGTGTGGGCGTAAGGGCCTGTTGTTTGTCCAACATGAAGAAAATGTTTTGGACATTTACGACCGACAACCGATAAACCGAGGAACCTTGTACACAATTGTACGCATACAAAAACCTCCCCGAAAAAAAAAATCCTGGCGTCATGCGCCATGATGCGCCTGGATTCCTGTTGTTGTTCCACCACCCCCCTTGTTCTTCCGCTATTCTCTCATTGACACTTTCTTCCCCTCCACCTCCACCGACCCACCCATTCAACCAATGCGTATGTTGGTGTGTGGGTGGGAATGGGTGTATGGTTGGTTGATTTTTGGAAGCCATCACGGACCACGGTTGCTGCAATAATGGCACCTAACTTGTTTTTTTGCAAGAAGCTATCAACAGAAAAACAACAACAACAACCACAAAAAGCGTTCCGAACCAAAAAACCAACACAACAACACGAGAGCGGAAAAGGCGAAAAAGAAAATTCTGCCAACCAAACGAGGAGCCAGAAGTTGAATTCATACGGTTTTTGGCCTTGTTGGCGTTACTGCTACCCACACACACGCACACACCATCACACACGTACATGTTGGTGCACACACACACACACACACACACGGGAGCATAGAGAAGTAACCGAGACAATCCATGGCGCCCAGAGAGTCATGGAACATTGTATGGTGATGAACATCGGAAGCATTTTAGCTAACGTGAACCATAGAGTGGCAATAGCATAGAGTCTATGCTGCATACATCAGTATCCTATGGAATCTTTAACTAGAGTATCTCTCTCCCAGTGTTCCCTGTCTTCCCGTTGCCATCCCTATGACACCCGATTGGTGCTAATTTCAACCACCATCGCGCCCTTTTCCCTTGATCACAATATCAGGCAGATAATGCGCGGGAGCATTTTGCTGGTTTCTTCCTTTCTTTTAGCATTTTTGTCGTTGGTTGTTGTTGTTGTTGTTGAATCCATTCAATGTATGGGCGTCGATTGAGTTGGCCCTCTCCAGCAAAAACTAACTCTACTTTTTTTCTCCTGTGTATCTCTTTTCTATTCTTGCTTCCATTCTACCCGAAAACGCACATAACTTTAGGCTATTTGGGCACCACCAACCAAAGAATATTATGTAACTTATGGAAGACAGAGAAACAGAGGAACAGAGAAACGAGCGAGAAGGAGGAGGAGGAGATGGAGGAGAAGGAGAGCGGAAACCTTTTTATCATTAACAAAAAAATTCACCAGAAAAACAAGAATCTTGGTGTCTCCCTGCTTCTGCTTCTGCTTTGAATTCTGATTTGTGATCGGTGTCGGATGGTTGGTTGGTTTGTCGCCCATTGCTCTTCTTTCTTTTTTTTACTGATTCGGGTCCCAGAATGGTTGTGGGCGTTCCAGGACCAAAGAAATGAAATGTGTATGACAATGTGAACACGTTTGGTTTATTAATTTATGAAAAAAAAAATTTGTTGAAAGAAAAAAGCTAAAGATAGCTTGAGACTTAGAGGTTCTAAATGATGATGGCCATAATTATACACATCCTTGCCAACCAACAGTAAGCGAAGATTCCATCTCCCAGGTTCTAGATCTTCTAAGAACCAAGGGCGCCATGAGCATAATTTATTGATGAACTTAACAAATTTTTAAAAAGGGATTACCAGAGAGAAAGAGCGAGAGAGAGAGGGAACAAGGGACGACATTCACAAAAGGTAAATAATAACAATTGTTATAATAATAATAATAATAACAATAATGAAAAAGTGGATCGCGCCCACGCCTATTGTGTGTATAATGGAACCCTTGATGGTGAACTGCTGCAGTCCATTCTTGGTATTCTGGTTTCACTCTCTAAATGATTTAACCGGAATCCTAATGAGAAACATGTAACAACAACAACACCTACTGCCTACTACAACCGAGACCCGACTAACTACTGAATTATTCAAAAATCAGACAATTGAAAAACTCGAGCTAAAAATAGGAAGCCCGGACCAATTCTTTAATCCATTCTCGCTGGTGTTTTTCGGGGTTTTCGCGCCCAAAATTAGGATTCCAAAAAAAGTATCACAATCAATTAGCTTCAGAATTTCGGGATTCAGGTACGCCATCCGAACAATAATGTCCACAACAAAAAGGACACCGCAACATAACCAGGGAGACATAAGCGCGAAACAAAATCACGCAATCTTCGTCACCGTGGCGTCAGGTATCTGCTGTTGTTGTTGTTGTTGTTTTTATTTCAATAATACACTCCCTCCTTCTACCTGGTTGTTTTGACCATATCAATACCTGCGGGAAAAAAGTTGACCTGTGTGGCTGCAATGTGTGTGTGTGTGTGTGTGTGTGTGTTTGCGAAACGAACCAGTGTACACACACCAGCCGCACGCACACCTGAACGCTTCTCAATAGCTTTATCATTATTATTATTATTATAATCATTAGCCAGGTAAATGTATGGTGGACAACGTTGAGAGGGGGTTATATGGTATGATTTATATTACATAAACTATGTCATTGGCCCTCTCCAAAACAACAATAACAACAACCACAATGATTATTTCAATGAAGAACAATAGAGAATCAACCTCAAACGCTTTTCACCTGAAACAAATCTATTTTGCCCCGACATTCGTACAGCGCGAGTTAACCATACACGCTTCAAGTCGACCAACTATTGGCTGGAATGAAGGGGCGGAGAGTGCGAGAGAGACTGAAGGGGAAGCGAAGGCATGGCGATAATGGCTTTGTAATAAGCACAACAATAGCATAAACTACTGTTATTTGACGCCCAAATTAGCTGACAATTGTTCTGGCAGTGGTGGTCGAGGGCGGTGTTAATCTCTTTCTCTCTTTCTCTTCTTTTGGTTTCAACAGTACGATCAATGTGACTCAGTGCAAAACGCAACCAATCAGAAGCCAATAAACAACGAAACAGCGAAGGAAAACAAAAAAGAGCTAATAATCCGCCAAGGCTAACACATTTACAGTGCGCTAGTCTAGCACCTGGTTTCTTGCTAATTGATAAACTGGATAAGACAACTGATAATCAAAGGAAATAAGAAGTTAAGATGGCGCTGAATCCGAACAACTATCAAATAGATTCGTCCAAACTGAATAGACGATTTCCAAGAATTGTCTACGATTGGAATTCACGAACAATTAGCTTGATTTGTGGTCGATGGTCGAGGTCATAATGATGATGATGATGATGATTATTATTATTAGTATTATTATTAGTATTATTATTTAAAATATTCCCGCGAAAAAAAAAATCCTGATCGGGTTGCCCGGTAGCGTTTGTTTTTTCCTCATCACATAACCTTTTCGATCGCTGTGGTTGCGCACACGACATGGCCATGATGATGATGATGATGGCATGTTGTGTCCGGGTATTCTAAGGCCATCACCACCGCGGCCGCCGCAGCAGCCATTCGACCACATTCTGATCATCCAAAACAACATCAAATTGGTCAATTGATCACCGAACTAAACTGGCCAAACATCTACTGGCAACCTCGGCCTATTCGATTGCGAGAAGAGAGTACGACCACATTTCGCCACCTTACCCGACACATTAGAACCGAACTTTCCTCTTTCCTCTCTTCTCTCTCTTTGTCGCGGGCGCGAGCGTTCAATAGATCAAGTTCAAGGGGGAAGCAACAAAATCAAATGTCGAAATACAAAACACAAAATCAAAATATATTTGGAGAAAAAAAAATCAAAATAAAATCAAGAACAACAGCAGCAAATGACGAAGGAGAAGAAGAAGAAGCGAAAAAAAAAGAAAATTAAGTTCATTGACGCGCACAGGTATTTTTTTTGCTTTGATTTTTTTTCAGTTTAGTAAACTTTTATTTTGTACTCAAAATACACACACACACCAGCACACAGACCAGGTAAACCGCGAATTTCAATGCGCTGGCCAAAAGAAGATGAAGAAGATGAGCCCGAGAGAAGGAAAGAGAAAGAACAAGAGGCAAAAGTAGAAGAATCCGGTTTTTTTTCGAGAAAAAAAATATTTGTCTTCAAACAAACAAGCGAAAAATATCGTTTCAGCCAACGAGAAACAACAACAACAACAACAAGTAAAAGGGCAAAGTAGAAAGCGTGCCGCGCTACCACCTTTTTTTTTATTATTTAACCACCATTATTACATCATATCATCATATTATTATTTGTTCGTCGGTTTGTTCAGGTATTTCTCTATTACATCATCGAATCATCATTGATTCGCCTGGATTTTTTTTTCACCCTGATTCAGATTCCTGGAGCCTAATTTGGCGCAAAGCGAAAAAACAAAACGTCTTGTTTGGTGGATCCCTTTGCCGGAACAGAATTCCGGGAAACCGGATTCAAAGATGAGGGGGCGGGGAGAGATATAGAGCGTGTGAGAGAGAGGCTAACAAACAAGTCCGCCCACCAAAAAAACTGATCATATTGTTATAACAGCCACTTGTGGCTATTGGACAAACATATGATAAATATGATGATGATAAATGATGAATGAATATTGGTAGTAGTGTAAAACAGGCGCCAGGCGGCACGCGCTACACATATTATTATAGATCTTGACGATGGTTCCGGATTCTCTTCTGCTTCTTCTTCCACTGAACATAATCGTTTTTGTTCGTTTTTGTTGTTGTTGTTGTAGCAGCTAAGTAGTGAAGATTGATTTAAATCAATCAATCTTGCCAACACACACACACACACACACTCGCACAGGGGCATTACATAAAAGCTTGCGCAGCTATGAAACTTGTTTGATCATCATCTTCAATGGTATAAAACAAGGGGGAGAACGGATTTTTCTCCTTCAGGGGGAATAAAGGGGAAATGTGGTAGAACAGATCTCGCACACACACACACACAAAACAGGAGCACGCTCCAGATATAGTGAAGATATTTAGATGAACATGTTCGATAACGATTGAAAACGGGAGGGGGACGGAAATGTACTCGACAAGAGATATATCTCGACATCCAATTATCTATCCAAGCGACCACAATGTTGTACATACAAGCATTCACATTCATAGTGTTGATGGTGATGGTGGTGGTGGTTTTTTTAGAGATATTTACGTCCCCAAACCATCATCATCATCATCATCATCTTGAAGCCGCAACAAGACGACAACAAGAACAAGAACAACAACAGCAACAAACAACGCGCCAGGTATCTTCCGCTAGTTCTGTTTCCCCCTCTCTCTCTCTCTCACTGGTGACTTGTTTAGGAGCGAGCTTATAATACCCGCGATTTGAAGCAAAGAGATGATGCTCTAATGTTTTGTTGTTGTTCTAATCATTCACATTTCACACAAAACTATTTCCTGTTTTCATTGGCTTTTGTTCTTGTTCTTGTTGTTGTTGTTCTTCTCATTTTTTTCTTGCTTATTTTTTTTTGCCTGCAAAACACATTATCTAATGCAGTGGTGAGCAACTCGCAGCTCTCTCATCAAACATTTTCAGGGCGGCTCACAAAGCATATCTCTAAACAAGAGAAGGAGGTGCATTACTCTCATTGATTGGTCCACCAGTGATGATTTGATTCGATGACGAGACATACTATAACACTATGGAAAGCAATGAGCTTTAACCAGTACAAGTCTGTGCATGTTTGACGCCTATAACAACCGTTCTCCCTTCTGATTGGTCCCCAATGATGATTTGACCCGATGACGAGACACACTATGAACAGCAGAAGGAGGTGCACTCCTCTCACTGATGTTGGTCCACAATGATGCTTTGACCCGATGACAAGACACACTATATACACTATTTACAGGAGAAGAAGGCGTATTCCCTGTGTTCTCCTGCGCAGAGATGTCGTCGTCGTAGGTTTAGTTTCTACACTCTCCACTCTTTATGTGTGCGGCGCGCCAAAATTTTTCTTTTTGAAAATTTAAATTGGCCCGTTCATTAGAAAAAAAAAGTTGCTCACCTCTGATCCGATGCATACGGTGCATCGGATCCAGACCAGGTAACTTGCTTCACTAGCGCGGTTGTTTTATTTTTTTATCAAAGCGTGTGTGTATTTATATCGCTTGCAATGGATGGTGTTTCCATACACAACACCACCATTGCTGCCTTGTCTCTCGCTCTCTCTCTCCCTCGATTCAGCTCTCTGTATTCACCTTTATTTTAATACACTCTTCTTCTTCTTCTTCGTCTTCTTTTAATTCTAATTTTTCTTTTTGTCACGAATGACCTCTGAAAATAGCAATATTATTATTATTATTATTATTATTATTAAACGTAACTCAAACGTAAGGTAAATGAACATCGCACACCGACAAACACAGGTATTTGTGCAAAGACAAATCTTTTGGGATCACGCCCATTGGAGATCATGGGGGAGGAGAGCAAAGGTAGCACACACACACACACATACAGACAGACATTGCTAAAAAAATAAGAATAATAAAGATGAGATTGCAATCACAATCCTCTATCTCTATCGTTTTTGTTGTTGTTGTTACCTGTGTGGTTTGTTGCTTGATTTCTCTCCACCAACCTCTCTCTCTCACTCGTTGTCTGCATTCTCTTTCTGCTGTGTTTCCTTGAACCATGTGGAAACAAGCAATGGATGAAGACCACCGACAAACCACCACCACCACCGATCACATCATCTTGATATATCTCATCCGAAAACAGCGCGAGAAAAAAAACCGAATCAAAATCTAAATAGTGCACTAGTTTTGGTGCTATTGATGATGCTCATTCAAAACCATCATCCTTCACAATATTTTTCTTCCCGTCGTTCTCTTTCTATCTCGCTCTCGCGCTCGCTCCAGAACTGACACTTGTTCTATTAGGGTTTAGTAGTTCTCTTTAGTTCGTAAATCAAGTTTTTTTTGTGTGTGTGTGTATTGAATAAACTAAAAATTCCAAAAATTTTTGAAAATAACAAAAGCTGTTCTTTTATTTTAATATTATTCTTTTTTCCCCTTTGAATATCTGTCTGATCTGTCTGAAGTTGGCGCTTATTTTTTCTAATTCTGAAGCTTTCCCAAACGGACCACAGATGGCGCTCATCCAAAGTGGTTTTGAATTTTTCAAAAAAAATTATTTGCCGGGCTTTTTTTCTGTTTGTTTGTTCCGTCTTCTATATGTGCCTATGGGTTTTGGATATAATTTAGTTGATTAACTTATAGCGTTAGTCACTTATGGGGCCAATCAGTCAAATGTCTCTATCGTCGGGAACATTGGCTAGTATCCCAATGAAGGGCGTTGGTAGACCCAAGTGGCCACTTATGGTAGAGGATGTTCCATTTTTTTTATTATCCTTCACTATTTGATTATGACGACGACGACTATTGTGGAACATCCTCCACCGAGGCTAATCGGTCACAAAATGGGTAGATCTCCGTTTCGCTCTCGCCCTCGCGCGCTCTCTCTCTATCTCTTAACTTAATGGGATTTGAAGTGTGTGTGTTTGCAGGGCAACAAACCGAATAACAAACAAAGCACGTGCATCCAGATCGGTTCCCAACTCTGGAATACTGAAATAATAATAATAATAAAAGAATAATAGACAACAAGCATCATCAGCAGTGGAATTATTTCTACAATTATGGTTATTATTATTATTATTAGTATTATTATTATTGTTCTGGAACCAGGAAATTCCAAGTTTTGTTCAAACGAGACGCACACGCACACACGCCATCAGGCCAGACCACGCCTGCCAGACTGCTAGCAGAATCCGTCGAACCCAATGTCTCTATCGGGGCATCGGGGATTCCGGGGATTCATCATCATTCAACATGGTAGAATTAACACACAACAACAACGACAACGACACGGGCCGTAATGACCCAGTTGACACGACCAGCAGCCACCAAAAATAATAATAATAATAATATTGAAATGATAATAATAATAACAACAATCAATGGTGGTGTGGTTCTATTGCGCGTACGCGCCAATTTGGCTGCTGGTCGGTTCCAGCAGACACCGCCAACAACAACAAAATGACCTCATACATGATAAAGAATACGTTGCGTTTTGGAACATTCTGTGGGGACCGTTCCACTCGTCTAGTCGTACACTAGTCGTGTGTCGTACACAACACCGGCAAAAGGCTCTTATAACGGTGTGGGAACCTAAACGCGCGTAAATAACCAACCAATAACAACCAGAAGAAGAAGAAGGAGGAGAAAAGACAGAGCCAATATTGTGTGTGTGTGCTTGGTTTCAATTATTATTATCTTCTTCGTATTCTTCGTATTCTTCGGTTGCCATTGCTGAATTTGTGTGAGGAAGGCAGACACCGACGAACCAGGAGGACACACGAGAGGCAGCCCTCAAGAGTACACCGAACGCCGAACTGAACTAAAACTCAGAAAAAAGCTTTCGGAGAGCGCGAACGAGAGAGAGGCAAAAGACCAAAGAGAATCCTGGCACCAAGTATACTGCTAAGTGGGACCAAGGGGACCGAGAAAGAGAGTGAGAGAGGATCTGAACCGAAGAAAACAACAACAACAACAACAATAACCAACAACAATAACAGAGGGGGATCCTAACAATAATGACGACAACTACCACCACCATCAATGGGAACGCAACACAACATGAGCCAGTCTCTGGTTTTGGAACACCAGCGAGAAACAGAAAAAAAAGCAAGCAAGCTCCTGGAACAAACACGCGACTTCTATTTTTTTCCCGCCATTCCCGCGTTCGTGAGTGTGTGTGTGTGTGTGCGTGCACTCTGACGTTTGGGCGAACTCTGAATTCGGTTCCGCGGGTTTTTTTGCGCGGGGTTCCGAAAATGTTGGCGCTCTGTGTGTGTGCGGATATCCAGAACTCTGGTAGGCAGACAGGGCAGAAGGTAGACACAAGATCCCGAACACACACACACACACAAAGCAAACTGGTCGCAAGAGAACAAAGTGAGAATCAAAAGCATTTTGAAGTTATTCCATCAGTTTGGTTCCGAAGCTCTCTCCTCTCTCTCTCGCTTTTCGTTTCCTTTTTTTTTTGTTCCTGTTCGCCATCCATTTACTCTGAATTTTACTCTCTGAATCCAACGAAACCGACCGAGAGAGAGAGAGAGAACCCACGCAGGCAAGAGATCCGATCTGGATCGATAAATATCCGTGTGAGTCGGATGATGGCGGCGGCGACGGTGGTGGTGGTGGTGGTGGGAGCAAATGGTTTCCAGCAGAATTGAAAGACGCAGGACCTTTCTGGTACAGTGTGTGTGTATTTGGTTCCGCGAAAAATCTTGGCCAAAAAACCAACCAGAAAAAAAAACGAATACCGCACACACACGCACACTGTGCACAGCAAAGTGAATTCAAAATCACTTTTTTTTGCTTGTTGGCGTCTCTCGTTTTTTTTTGTTTGTCGGATCTCATTGGTAGCAGTAGCAATGAAGGATTTTGTTTTGGTTTTCTTTTATTTTTTTTTCCACTGGTTCTTTGCTAGACACGATACACGGAAATCGTATATATTGGTGGCGGGTAACTGTGTGTGTGTGCATATTCTTTTTTCGGGATCCCGAAAAGAAAAGATTCCCGACCAAGGGAGCAAGAATATATAAATGAGTCTGAATGGATCCAATGTGTCGCCCGTTCGAATTCACAGGGGCTATGTGTGACAGAGGCGATACATTAATTGTTGTCGTTGTTGTTGTTGTTGTTCTCGTCTTCGTCTCCCAAAACCAAATGGATCACATTAGCAGCTTCTTTTTTTTTATTTGTATTCTTGGGATTCTGGTGCTGCTGTGTTGGCGTTGGGGTTGGTGGTGTGTGTGTGTGTGTGTGCAAGTGTGTGATACTGCTCCTTACCACTTCAACATTAAATATTCTTCGGCCAACAACGACAACTATTTTTAGTTTGTGTTGGATACCGACACCGATTTTTGTTTTGCGGATTCTAGGTTCTAGGCTTTGTTTTTCGTAAAGTTTTGTTTTGTCTTTTTTCTCCATTCGGTCTGTGTCTCGCTCGGCATGTGTCTCTGTTTTGGCAATATAGACACCCTGGGATTTTGGCTTCCAGTGTGCCCAGTTCAATTTCAATTTGGTTGCACACCAAAGTTCTGGGTGGGTGGGTGGTTCGGTTGGCTGGTTGGTTGGTTAGATGGATGAATGGATAGGTGTGGCTAGAAATAGGTTGGAATACATTTGATAGACATGCGGAAATTTCCGCTGGGAGCCGCCAGGATTTCCTGTTAAATATGATAATTGTAACGAATTTTTTTTCTCGAACGCTTGGAAAGGGGGTTAAGGCAAGAATCCAGGCCATAAGTTCGTCCATTTCGTAATACTCTACCTGGGAATCAATTTGCATTTTGTGGTTATAGGACGGTTACGGATGATGTTTCGATATGTTGTGGTGTACGTTGTGCACTGTGGAATTCGACATTTGGCGCCATTAAATTTAAAATGAAGAAGAAGAAGACGAAGACGAAAAAGAAGTATAAAAATCCTGTACAATTTTCACGCTCTGAATTCAGGATCCCAAACAGACAAACGACGACGATGAGGATGATGATAACAATAATAATAATAATAATGGTAATTGACATATATCGAGCAAGCTGAAACTAAGCATGGAACACACAGAGATAACTTGATCCATTGAATAAATGGAGATCCTCTCTTCTCCTCTCTTCTTCTTCTTCATCTCTACCTTGTCTTCCCCTTCCCCTTTCGCCACAATCAAAACGACGATGGGCGACGATGAAAATCCTGACCTCGAAAAATAAAGAAGAAGAAGAAGAAGGAGAATCAAGACAAGACTTTGGTCGGAGAGCGAGCGAGCGAGCGAGAGAGAAGGAGAGGAAAGAGAGAGAAAAAAGGAAAAGGGGAAAAAAGATCATGTCGGGCGCGACAAAAAAAAGAGATCTAAGATAAAAATAAAGCCAAGAGAAGAGACATCAATCAAGTTATCCACCGTTTGCTTTAAGTGCCACACGCACACAAAAAGATTTACAATGACAAATTTGAAAAGATAAAAAGCAGCAACAGCAAGAGAGCTTGAAAGATTTGAAAACTGTTGACATATTCGGAAACTCTTTGGCTCAACAAAACTGGATCATTGAAATTTTAAGGATTTTTATCCGCAATATCAGAAATAAAAAAAAATTACAGTAGCCAGCAGCAGCAGTCACCTTCTGATTGATGTGCAACAACAAGAATGGTGGATTTGATTCTGTAGCAAGAGAAAAACAGTAAACGGATCAAGAATGGTAGCAACCAGAACAAACAATAAATCTGGAATTATCATGTTCATGTTCTGGGCGATGTTCGAACAAGACTGACAAGTAGAGCCAGCGACATAGTGCAACAAGGGTTAAATTACTACGGTAATTATCATAATCAGATGTGAAATTATCTCCGAAGCCGGACAGGCTCTGAGAGTCAAGGATACGATAATTGAGAATCAAGCTTCGTTCGGTTTAACCGTAATCGTCAAGCTCTCGGGTAATAAACCATCGGATTTAGGATTGATAAACCGATCAAAAGTCCCCGATGAAGTTGTCAACCCTTGCCGACGCCCTTGACTTTTGTGTAGGCGCGAATAATCAAGCGCAGTGTACCGCGACAAAATCAGGAAGTCGGAACTACATCCTAAAACGAGAATTCGTAAGGATTTTGTCCGTAAAATAGAATTCTTTTTTTTTAATTTTTTAGCTAGTTATCGTGCAGATATAATCAGCTTTGACTACTCGAATTTCGATCATCGTTTCGCACATCTTTGTTTCGCTTGTTTCCAGTGCTGATGAAGATGATGATCCGATTACCGGCGCCGCGAAAATCGAGGGCCGCAGCACACACACGGGGCTTGTTGGCTGATTATTAGCCAACACCAATCTTATTGTTTTAAAAAAGAGATCTGTGTTCAGATTTTCCACCACCACCACCACCACCATTACCGGCAACCATTCTAGCTTTCGGGTAAACCGAATATGTAGCGGATTTTCCGTCCGTTTGACCGTCCGTCCGGACTAACCGTCTGTCTTATTTCTTCTCTTCTCTAGTTCGTTTCTCTTCGTTGTTGTGTTGTTGCTGAAAATAAAATGAAGATCATACCGGCAATGCAAGGTGGTGGTGTCGGTCTCATCTAAGATGGTCATCATCACCAAGGATGCTCTCAATCTCAATAAGTTGTTGTTGTTGTTGTTGTTTTGTGTTTTGTTCTGCTGTTTCCAGTCTAACCTGACATTCTTCTTCATCTTCATCTTGTTGTTCTTGTTCTTATTCCCTGGTCTCACACATTGGTCGAATGTCAGTGCATCAGTCTCGGTGTGTGTGTGTGTGCATCTATTATTTGCTATTATCGCTCCATTATTACCATTGATGGTATTCAAACATCGGCACAACCACGACCAGAGAACCATCGCCAAATAACGTGAATTAGAACACAAGAACAAACAACAGCGGGAACACACACACACGGGAACAAAAACAACAACAGCAAGCAGAACTTTTTTTCCATCGCGTTGATTTGATTTTGATTTTATTATTATTATTATTATTATTATTATTATTATTATTTCATTTTCTTCTTCTTCTTCTTCTTGTTGTTCTTCGTTACCTGTGTCATCTTCCTTTACCTGGCCCGCGGGTTTTTAACCGCTCAAGGACCACGTTGTGACGATTCGTCACAAGGCTCCTAAATTTTGTTTCACAATTAAAATTTGGACTTTTCGAGCAAATTTGTCCCGGCCTAATCCTCCTAAAACTATTTAGCTATCGATTGGGCACAAAAACAGTTTTTAAATATGAAAAAATTTAATTTTTATCAATTGATTTCAAAACCAAGTTCTTCAGGTAATTTAGCCTAAACTGTA
>JAOZJS010000093.1:0-102194 GCA_025882695.1 Amerodectes protonotaria
CAAACTAGGATCTCTAGTTTACGGTAAATTTTGAATTTTTATTCTAGCCTCAGCCGTTCGGGACTTATTCCGGAAAACCAAGGTGGTACATTTTTTCTGGCCAGATTGTACTATACTCGTAGTATATCAATAATATACTCGGACACTAATTACCATAATAGTTGTTGTTGTTGTTGCCCTGTGTTAACGATGATTATTGTGTGTGTTTGGAAGTCCAAATGTTTGCCCATTTTTTTCTCCATTGGTTCTTCGTGTTTGTTTTGTGTTGATTCTTCATATTCTGGTTCTGGTTCATTTTCATCATCATCATCATCATCATTTTCCAGGATTCATTTCATTTCATTTCAGTTCCAAAGTCAAGAACCAGGGAAATAAGGGGGCTAGAGGATAGGGGGCGAGGGGAAGTCAGAATTGACCAGAAGGATCGTTTTTTCGGGCTCTCTCTTGGCCCCCGCCAAACATTCTTGTTGAACTGAACTAAAATGAGCTAAACTGAATGTGATCTATAATGATATCATCATTCTGAGAGTTTCAAGCCAATTTATTCAATTTCTATCATTAATGGTTCCCTCCTCTAATGGTGTTCCTCTCTCCCTCTCGTCGTTGGCTTTTATTCTCAGGTTCTCTTGTTGGCGAGGTTTCTCATTTGGCACGGATTATGAGCGCCCAAACGTACATATTACACAACAACTCATTACAGAGTTGGCTGCTATCTGCTTGCTTTCCCACTTCCACTTCCAGTTCCAACAACAAAAAAAAATAAAACAAGTAAATAGACACAAGTCTTTTGATTTGTTCCAAATAGACCAAAAAAATAGGGCCAAGAATGTTGGAGAAGTGGATAGTTGAATGTTTCATCATCATCTTCTTCTTCTTCAAAAAAAATCTCGAGATTCCGTTTCTCCACGAATTTTGGCACCTGAGAAATCACGCCCCTCCCATCCCCCCCCAAAATCTACATTCGGATCGGATACTGAATCCATTATCCAAGTGAAGACCAACGAGGTTATTTTTTTTCGGGGTTTCCCAGGAAGCCAAACAGACCAGAGGTGTCTATTAACTTATTCCAATCGGAGGAAGAAGATTCGGTACGAATCGATATCAATTTCACTGCCTGTGTGTGTGTGTGTGTGTTCATTGTGATACAAAAGTAAATAGACCATCTTGGACTAATCGAAGATGATTAAAAACAATTTTTTGTTGCTGTTGTTCCACTCAGATAAGCTCACCAATCGAACCTAACGGAATCCCTAAACCAGGATTCAAGTTATCATCATCATCATCGGAACCTAGCTTTGAAACGTTAGATTCTGGAAAGGGGCGTGAACTCTCCGGGATTCTCTCGTATTGTTTTTTCTGGAACCTTTCTGGAACCGGGATCTCATTCCCATTCATCTTGGACATTCCGAAGAATTTCCGCGCTAAACACGAACAAAAGACGATAAAGGAACCGCGATCCGTTTCTTCTTCTTCTTCATTCTGGTTGATGTGTATTGTTACATAATAATTGTTATCTAACCACCACACCACCAACAACAACGGACCAAACAACAAACAACAAACAAAACAACAGCAAACAACAACAGTGCGGTTCGGTTTACATATTTTCCGTCCGTTTTGTGTTCATTCCAGAGGGGGTGAGGGAAACTGGGGGGGGGGCGAGGGAGGGTTTGGTCCATTTTCAAAAAAAATAGTCGCGGATTTCTCATTCCATTTCCCAAAATTTTGTTTTTCATCATATTCCCGGGATGCTACTGATTTTGGTTCACGATTATTCTCATTCCCATTCGCATTCGTGAGGTTGTCCTGACCGCCGTTTGTTTGTGTGTGTGTGTGTGTGTCCAAAACATATTTCTCATCCTGACTGCACCACACACTATTTGAAATACAAAGATACAATTTGTGAATTTTTTCCCCTCTTCTTCTTCCCCCTTTTCCTCGGTTAACGGATCCTCGTTGCTGTTGTTGTCCTGATCGGACACCAAAATCGGGTTCCTTTTCATTCTTCTTTTTGTTGGAAGCTATTTTTTTTTATTTTTTTTGTTGTTGTTGTTTGTTGAATCCAAATGTTTGTCCGCGCTATGCGATTCGGGAATTCGACACACACACACATTCGAATACAAATAGCAATGACAACAGCAAGCAAGCAAGCAAAACCGAAAAAAAAAACATTTGAAACCAAACCCGGGTAATTATTATTTAGCATCGTTCTTGGCTTCAGTTTCAGCCAAACCGTTATCTTTGACCCTCTCTCTGGGCTCGTCGTATATTCGCATGGTCATATATCATCGGCACACACACACACACACACACACGAACACGGATTCCGGACACTGCCTTTTTTATTTCAAATTCATTTTTTTCATTGGCTTCGCACAAAGCCAAAAAGCGAGTTGCCAGTTAGAGCGGCAATCGCTCTTGCAAGCCCTTTACCTCCACCATCCACCATTGGCTTGACAACGGAGACACACAATCCTTTCGCTTGACACTCGCGCGCTTTCTCACACTACTCTGGTGTACTGGTGGTACTGGTGGTGTACATCGTCGCCGCACCGTTGTTCGCATTGAAAGGGCTGGCTTTAATCTCGGGATGCAATGCTGATGGGGATGCAAACCAACGAATGAAGGAACGAACGAGTGCGAATGAGAGAGTGAGACGGCCTACACCGTCAACTGTTCACTGTTCGCTCTGTCTCGCTCTTTCTCTCGCTGGCTTTGGTAAGGGAACAGCCCACACCATCACACATATTACACGCGCACAATGCTGAGAACAAGATGCCAACCCATTGAAGACCAACACAACGTTGCGTGTGTTAGCTAACTGCTACACACGTACAGAAAAGAGTTGTATTAAAATGAAATTCATGTTCAGATTGCCATTTCAGTGTGCTGATTGGTCGCCTAGCAGACTGGCTGTCTGGCTGTCTGGTTGTCTGGTTGATGCCGCAGCCCAGAATGCGTGTGTGCTGATTTCATATCTTGTACATACACTCGTGAATAACCAGCAAGGTATGAAAAGAGAATGGGAAAAAATGGAATTTTAAAGTTAGGCTGTTGGTTTGATTTGGTCTGGTTGGTATAAATCACGACCAAGCCAATTCAACCAAAACAACCCGACCGAGGTTGGCTTATTCTCTTTTGTTTTTTTCTTCTACTTTTTCATTTTACGCTTCTCTGGTCCTTCACTCTGGTTCCAGTTTGGTCACTAATCTCACCTGCGATGTTCGGGTCTCACGATCCAAAGTCAAGAACAAGACGAAGAGGAAGAGTGCAATTATTTTTTCAGTCAGTTCAACTTTGGTTTGGTTGGTTGAGCTCGAGGTTGAGCTTGAAGTTGCTTGTCTTCGGACCATCGAGAAAAAAGTCAATTACTTTTCGTTCGTTTCGTTCGTTCGTTTTTTAACGATCCTTTCTCGGGTCCAGCAGCTCTATCAGAGCATTTTACCCTCTTCCCTCTCGCTGTCCAATCAGAATCTCCTTAGGGCCCTAGGATTGAATAATGCCAACCTCTAATAATAATAATAACCTTTTAATGGTAAGGAACCTCATCATGCTATCGCATTCTTGCTGTTTCCAAGGTCCAAGTCTTGACCTGAAGACATCAATTTTAATCAAACAAGTGGTTCCAGGTTTCAGGTTGAACCCTGAACGCAAGGTTATCTCAACCCCTAGCCTTGATGATGATCATCATCATGATGACCGGGTAGAATCGTCTTGACCGGACCCCCACCAATACCACCATCAACCAATCAGAACAGAAAAACACTTGCTTTACCAAACACATACACACAGTGTGTGTGTGTCAGACGGACCGGTCATTCTCTTAGGCGAGGTCCTTGAGAAGCAAGCAGAGAGAGAGAGAGAGAACGACTTGATGGTGGTGGATGATGATGATGATGGTGGCAACGCGTAATTTGACTTTAGGTCAAAGTTTGTCTGGACAGCTTTCAGACAGAGGAAAACGAACGAACAAGCGAACAAGAAGAAGAAGAAGAATGTGCCTTTGGTTGAAGTATAACAAGCGAAAAGCCAAAATGGTAGACAGAGATGGACGGCCAAGAGGGACACAACTCTGCTGGACACTGCCAGCCAGCCAGGGAAGCTAAGCAAATAACCCACGAGAGCGAGAGAGAGAGGTCAAATAATGGACTAAGGGATTGTCTCTCTCCTTCGCTCTCGCTCTCCCTGGCCAGCAGAGTGGACACACCAAATTTGATAAAAAAGAAAAATACAAGTTGGACCGAGAAGAGAGAAGGAAGGAACCGAAACACCAAGCTTCGAGCTTCTTCTCAAGGAAGACCGAAAAGTCTTAGCAGACGGGCCGAGCGAACGAACGAACGATCAACCGATCGACCACGACCACGACGACGGTTACTAGTATTTTATTATTTTGATTTTAGTATGTTGGTCATTTTAGTCTGTAACCTGCTGTTGAGCGGTTGAGTGTGTGTCGATTGGTTCATTGGTCGGTTTGTGTCCAGTCTTCGTGTCCAGCCAATGTTTGTGTGTGCTTTTGGCGATTAGAATACATTCAACTTGTACCTGGTCAGTTTTGGGTGACAAGTCTTGATGGTGTTTGGTGGTTCTTTATTTGATTAATGTGGGTGTGTGGGTGTGTCTGTGTCTGCGTGTGTGTGCGTTGGCTTGATGGAACAGAATCCATTTCAAGTTTGACCAAAATTGATCAATTGATCATTTTCTCTCGCTGAAACTCTGAAATTCTCTCTCAAGAATCCGGATTCGAAATCGAATCGTAAGACAAACATTATCAACAACAACAACAACAAGACGATAGTTTTGGTGTTTCCTACTCTCTTTCCCATCGGAACAAAAACAACGGTAAGTGAAGGGCGCCATTCGTTTCCGGATCCGGTCCCTTCAAACGAATGCAAGCCCTGAAGGCCTATGATTGGCTGGCTGGTTTCTTGATCACTCGGAAATTTCTAATAATGAAAATATAATTTCATTTTTGAAGAGCTCTCTCTCTCTCTCTCTCTTGATCAAGCAGATCGATGATTTGATCCAAAAACTGGAAACTGGTAATATCGATCTTTTATGGTTTCTAGGGTTATGGTTGCGTGGTGGTGGTTATTCGATCTTATTTGTCATTGATTGATTCTCAGGCTCAGTTTCCGCAGTATAACCGCACTTACTAGTCGCACCAATAATAATGATAATAATTCAATTTAATATTCTTCTTGGTCTTCGGTGTGTGTGTGTGTGTGTGTCCATTCGATTGGATAAAATATAACAATTATTATAGTGCCAGTTTTAGTTTAGTTTTTGATAATATTAATTATCTCTCCAAGCTCCAAGCTTATATCCGCAATATTTCGTTCGGTTGTTGGTTGTTGTTGAAAGTCCACGATTTCGCCTAATGACCATCAAACAACAACAAACGGTTCTGTTCGGTTCAGTTGGTCGCGGTCGGTTCGGTTTGGGTCTTTGGTTCCAAAACTCTGGAACGACACCACACCACCACCACCGCATTTTGGGAACAGAATCCTGGAATGAGCAGCTGTTCTCGATGCCTAATGATTGGCGGGATTTAATTGATTTAAACCACACACACACACACACACGCCCAAGGTGTATCGATTCTTAATTTTGTTTTGGAACTAAGATTATCCGGAATTCGAATGAATTTCTTCTTCTTCTTGGAGCGAATATCCAAGGATTCCAAGAATCCAGCAAGCAGCAGGCTTTCTATCAATTCAATTTTCGTTTGGATTCAATTTCGAATTTCGAATCACATCTCACTCTCTCTCGCTTCTAGTACTTTTCAATATGTACACTGGTCTGGTTTTAGGTATGTCGCGTGTCCTATCGACCCTCCCTCCTAGATGTCTCTGTCCCCCAGTTTAATTGGCCCCTATCAGCCAATGATGAGGATTTTAGCCCCGCCCATCCTTCCCATAATGCTCCTCCTCCTGGCCACCACCAGTCATCCAATCCAATCCATGCATTCCAATCAATAACGATGCAACGCACAGCTCTCTCTCTCTTTCTAATGAAATCCGATGACGACAGTTGTGTGTGCATTTCTTCATAAAAAACGTCCAAACACACTTTCGCTGCTGAATCCAGTTCGGATCCCTCTCCCTCTCTCTCGTTTAGTCAGTCAGTCGGTCTCTCGGTCTCACACCATATTGTGTGTGGTGTGTGTGGACACCACACATTGTCTTCCATTTTTCCTCCCCACCCATACCCTCCCCCTTCTAGGATTTTGTCCTCTCTGGCTCTCGCTCTTTTTTTATTTGGTCCAAAATTAGATTTACAAATAATTATAAGAGGAGAGGAGAGAGATCCTCTGCTGATGCCCCCTGATTCCCCCTAGGCCCTGGCATCTATTCAGCGACAGCACGCGGTATCCACGAGAGTGACATTGGGCCATAAGCGTGGACACAACACACAGTTATGGATGGACCGACCAAAAAACGTTCCATACTACTGTTGTTGTACCCGCAGATGCCCGGAGATATTGGCGGGCAAAATGCAAATTGTTCACTGTTTTCAACATTTCACATTTCATTCAGATTTTTTTTTATAGAAAATCCATGAACCTCGGGCCTAGACCCTAGACCCTCGCGCGTCCCGGTGATCCAAATCATTCATCCATCTATGATGTGTGTACCAGTGTGTATGTGTAGTACGTGTAGATCGCAAGGACCTTGAGCGCTCAGTCAGTCGGTCACACATTTGTTAGGGGGCTGAACGATACGACCGATGGATGATGATGATGATGATGAGGATGGTGGGAGGGGCCAATCCCCTCATCCAGCCTTCGCGCGAAATAGCCAGGCGAGCGCGCGCACACACACACTTTCAATTTCATTTTCATTGTCACAAAATGAAAACGAAAACGAAAATCTAAAATCTAAAAAACAACATCCAGACTAACGGTAAACAATGGCGATCCAGAAGAACACCACAAGTTCTTCCCCCCGGTGGGATACTGTGGTGGTCTATGTCCTACTAGGGGATGGTGGTGGTGATGGTGGCTCGGTTGATTGGCCGAGTGACTGAATCTCCGGCTCTCTGGATCTGGTACTCTCGTTCTTTTGGTCTCGGCGAATCTAGGTCTGGGTCGGTCAATGATGGACAATAAATCAATGAGAGGGATCCACACACATACAAACTGAGGATACTCACTCTCACTATGGTCGGATTCATTCAACTTGAATTTTCCAAAAGCGTATGCCCGTGTGTGTGTGTGTGTGGATTTTTCGGGCCAAAAAAGTTTGCTGTTTTTTAGTTTTCTACTTTTTGAAAACACCCGAAAAACAAAAAAAAAACGGAATCCAACGGATCCAACGCAAAGTACTCGCTTGTGACAGCCAGCGAGAGAGACAGAGACGGAGAGAAAAGGCTACTATATAGCGTCCAATGGCCATGGACATTATGGCCATACAATCTTGTGTGCGTTTGCTACAATTATGTGTGTGTGTGTGAAGAAAATTGTATCAATTTTTTGTGGATTCGCTACTTTTTTTTGGTTTTGTTTGGTCGTTGTTCTCGACCTCATAATTTCTGCGGGGGCCCCAGTTTTTTTGTTTCGGGTTTTGTTGTTGGAATTAAATTGTTGAACCAAAAAAGAAATAAAATGAAAAAAAGATACACTGTTGATGACAATGAACTTGAATTGATTTGATTTTAAATGTTCTTGTTTTCGTGGGATTCTGGTTGACTTTGATTTATTTTTTGTTTCTCAAAATTTTTGGATCCATTCTTGGATTCTTGGATCCATTAAAATGTTAATGAACTCGCTAATGTGTGTGGTTGTTGTTGTTGTTTTTGATCGGGTGCAAGGGTGCAAGGGCTGTATCCCAGTGAAAATTGGATCTTGGATCCCTTGAATCTCTTGGATCCTTTGGGATCCGTATGCAGCCTTTATGGTCAGCAGAGTGGCGTAGGAGTGCAACTATAACTCTTTTTCGTGCTTGACGCCCGAAACTAGAAATGGTTTGGCTGCGCGCACAACCCTTATAGTCTCACGCACACACACAGACACACGCAGGGAGAATCCTATATTTCCAAAGATTGTGATGATAATGTGTCCGTTTTCTTTCTTTCCCGTTAAATTTCCATACTCTTTTGGGCGTGATGCGTTGGCCGCTGTGATGGCCGCTGCTGTTGCTGCTGCTGTTGTGGCGCCCAAATAAGAACCTCTTTCTTTCCTCGCTCCCGAAAACCGAAAGAAGGATCCACTAATGCATTCCATATCTAGACGTCTCAGAGATACCAGATTTCTGGTTCACATACACATACGGCCAGAAAACACATTCTTGCCATTTTTATTTGGATCCTTCATGTTGGATTCTCATGTTGGATTTTCTTAATGTTGGATTCTGGGAAATTCGAATGGGTTCCTCGAAATAAAAAAAATATGTTATATGAAAATAAAAACAATTATTTGACTAGTTCCAAAAGAGAGAGAGAGAGAGAGAGAGAGAGAGGATCCAGTATCCAAGATCCAGGATCCAGGATTGTTGTGTATCTCTCGCTGCCTTGTATCCCCTTTTGGCCCCTTCACACACACACACACACACACGCTTCAGGAATACTAGGAATTTCATTATTTTCATTTCATTTCCAAGCAAAGCGTGTGTTTCCACACACACGGTATGGTCAATTGTCAGTAATGTTGTTGGCCCGTGTTGGTTGTTTGTTTCTTCCGTCCAATACAAACACTGTTTCCAATACAATTCTTCTGTACTCGTCTAGCAGCAGCCATAGTCGTCCGGCGGCCAGAAGGGTTCTTGGTTCCCGCCCCACCCCCACCGACGACGCCCCGCCTCCTTTTTTCAAAACTTCCTCCGCCCCCACCATCTCACATATGGTTCCCGGTTCCCTATGGTGTTGGCACCGTATGGGCATTGTTGTTGTTGTTGTTGGGGTGGGGTAGTGGATTCTTTTCCCCACCCCCTGACGCCCCTATGCTCCCCCCAGATGTGTGTTGTTACTCTTTTTTTTGGTTCTTGTTGTTGTGTGTTTCATCCTTTCTTCTTGTTTGGTTTGGTTCACTGGGCTCTGGTTGGCTGGCTGATGTGTCTCGATGCTGGTTGGTTGTTGTCCCCGTTGGTTATTGGGCTTCCTCCCAGCGTGTGTGTGTGTGTGGATTGTGGCTCCGTCTCTCGTAGTTGGTTGTTTTGGTTCATTCCAATGTGTGTGTGTATGTTGGAATCGATCGATGCCTGGACATTGGACTCTCCATTGGATTCTCTGGTTCTGGTTCTAGGATTCTGGATCTCGCTCTCTCTCCCAGTATGTGTCCATACACTGTGTGTATTGGCACTTGTTTGTTCATTGCATGTTGTGTGTGTGTGTTGTTACTATTTTTAGTGTGACCAGTAGAATTACTTGTGGCCCCTGCGCGCCATGATTCTGGTCAATGCTGCTAGCGCCATGATTCTGGTCAATCCCGCCTCAATCTTGTGTTGTGTGTATTTGGGCCGGTTGGTTGGTGTCCATTCTTGGATGGACACCAAAGCTGTGTTCCACCAGTGTGTGTGTGTGGCTCTCTCTCTCTCCCTTACACAAGCAGTGGTTGTGAACACACACATATTGAGAATGGATCTTGGCGCCCGCGTATCCGAAGGTCCGTCCACTCCAATGCGCTTGCCAAAGAAGAAGCAGCAGAAGCAGCAGCAGCACAAATCAGGCTGTGTGTGGACAACACAGCCTGATATCGGTTGGTTGGTCGCGGAATCCAACCAATAGGATCCAGTGAAAATTGTGCGCATGCGCCGTTTGTATTTTTTTTATGCTGGAACGAAACAAAAAATAATATTCCTGGCCGAAAATCATAATAATAATCATCATCATCATCATCATCATAATCTGGTTAACTTCTGCTTTGTTTTTTTTGGTTTCGCTGGGCGCCAACAGACAGATCTTTTCTGGTTGGATTTAACCAGAACCAGTACCAAGGCGCCCGGTATTCGAACGCGCCCACACACAGAATTCAATTGACACCAACACACACACGTTGGTTGTATGGTTGGTTGTGGATTCTGTCGCCGTCTCTCCAGTCTCCTGCTGCTGCTGTTGGTGGTGGTGTATTGCGATCCTGGAACACACAACACAACAACAACGAAACAAAAAATATTGTTGTTTGTTTTCATTCGTGCGGCGTGCGGGCTGGTGGTGGTGGTCTTCGTCGTTGTCGTCGATGTCGATGTTGTTGTTGTTGTTGGCTGGTGATGATTGTTGTCGTTGTTGTTGGATCATATCTATTCTTGGCGTGCGTGTGTGTGTGTGTGTGTATTCTGTTCCATGCTTTTCCAACAACAAGACAACAATACCAACATGGACAACATGGAGATCCAGTGTGTTTGGTAACAAACAACAACAACAACAAGCAGAACAACAATTGAAGACAATATTAAGATGAAACAGAATATTTTCCGAGACGACCAAGACCACGATCACGACGACAACGACAAGAAGCAGCAGCATATTCTTTTGTCTGCAGCACCATCAAAGAAAAATGATCCACATTTCTTATGTTTCAATAATGATAATCTTATCCAAAGTTTTAGGCATTCAGTCTGTGGTGTTCAGGTCTGGTGCCATTGCTTGATGATAATTATCATCATCAATTCTGTGTTTTGTACCATGTGTGGACACCGCATACCATCTTCTGCACCACTAGGTCAACGGAAAAATGACCAGTAAATTGACCATGTTGGTCATGTGATATCCCGTGTGTGTGTGTGTCCGGTCTGGCGCTGGCGCCAACACTCTCGCCAACAAGGTGTTGTTGTTGTTGTTGTTGTTCCAACATGATGTTGTCCAACAATTGTTTTTGTTTTTTTTTTTTTAAATTTAAAAAATGATAATTGTGATGTTGTTGGAAGAATGGCGCCAAAAACTATTTGAATTTTTAAAATTCAGAAATGACGTTTGCCAATTCATAAAGTACGTAACCGAATTCGAATAAAAAACGGAAATTCAAATTCTTGAATGGAAGATTCTTGAATGGTGGTGGTTTACGTGATTCGATTCTTAATAAAATAAATAGTGACGAATCAATGTTGTTGTTATTGTTGTCGCTGTTGACTTTGGTTTCACACGTTTTCGAGGACGCCGCCGACCAGGTAGGTTGGTCGGTTTGGTCGTTCGGTCGGTTATTATTGTTGTCGTTTCCGAAAATGTCTAGGCCAAATCCAAAAAGGGCTGGGCGTGTGTTTGATGACCAACCAACCAATCAGCCAACACTTTGTGTGTTCCGGCGTGGTTGTGTGTGTGCGTTAATAAATATAAATTATTAATAACTTTCGTTCTTCTTCTTCTTTGTCTTGTTCTTTTCTGGATTTTCCATGTTCTTCAGGTTTGAAAACAACATTTAGTTTGAAAAAGAAGAAACGGAAAAAAATACGAAAACCAAAAGATAGATAAAAACGCGAAACTAAACCAAAATCACAACCACCACAACCAGGACGACAACCACGAAGACAACTACAACCACAACCACAACAACCCAAACGGATAGCACAATTCAATTCACACTTTGTTCCAACAGCAACGTCTACCAACAAGCCTAAAGAAACGGAAACCGTTCAAATCGTTTATTGCAGTATCTCAGGAAGAGGAAAAGGAGGAGGAGCCTATATAAATCGATGCGCTAGTTAAGCCACTCCCACTCTCATCGAAAATTAACCCTCAGAATCTGAATCAGCCTGTTGGTTCTCCAAATTGTTGTGTGTTTTGCAACCAAAAGTTCCTATCAAATCGAATCGAATTACCTCAAAATCAAATATTAAATACAAACCACATCCACATTTATAGTTCAAGTTTTTCATATTTTATAGAATTTCATTCATTTCATTTCATCATTCAAACAATTACGACTATCATCAGAAACTTTTCGGGAAGCGAATTTGAAATTTTTACAGGGAAGTTTCCGGCCTTGAACGAACGAAACGAAAAATTAACCCATCACGACCACCGGCAACACGATTTTCAAAGGTAAGCTAACTTTGTGTGTTTAACACTTTAATTCCGTCATTGTGACATGACAGGACAAGACAAGGGACAAAGACATGACAATCGATTTCCAAAAATCAATCATCATGAAACAAAAAGATTCGTTTTTTACCAAAAAATAAATAGACGCTTGACATTTTTCCACCAATCAAATCAAATTGAAATGATAGGGTTTCATGGCACACACCCACCTACCAATCCACCAACAGTATATTATACTTTGGTCACGATTCATGTGTCGCCTTTGTTTCTAAGAATGTTTGACCTTCTGCAGTGGTCAAGTGATCGTTGACAGCAGATTGGCCTCGTGTGTAACGGAGGTTGGCCTGACATATACAGAACACACACACCATATCATACACCTTGGCGCCATTCAAGGCGCGCTCACACGCGCTCGCCCGAATTGAGCGGATTTGAGCTCTCGCACCACACTAAGCTTGTGGTCACACACGACACAATGTGTGTGTGATGGCTGTCATGTTACCACCACGAACGAGAAAACAAGAAAATTCGGTTCTCGATGATATTGGGCGAGGTGGCCTCGTGTTCAAAAATCATCAACATAATTAATAACGATAAAGCAACAGAGCACCGTATGGCTTCCACACAGTACAGTTATATGCGTCTTGTCTTAGCTATTGTGGTTATTTTTGATCGTCGTGACGACCTGGCTTCTGGTCGTGGTCTGTTCTGGAGCCAACCAAACAGCCACAATTGAAGAATATAATTTAATAATTATAATGAAAATTCAAAATATGCTTCAATCGGATTAGGAGGAGACTTGGGAGGAGCTCCACAGTGGAGCGGAGGAGGAGTGGTCATCTTTGTCCTAGTTTTCGAATACTTGCGTGCGCGCGCCTATTTCCACCGGATTTAAAGGCGGCGGCTAAATCTACCCAAATAGTCCTCAAATATTTCCATTTTTTCCGGCCAAAAAAATAGTCAATAACTGTTGCGCTTTGTGTTTAGCTTTTGTCTGCTGTGTGAAAGTGAAAGCTTTCCATCCTTTTTCCTTTCGAACATTTCGCGTTATCTGCATGGCCTTTTGGAATACACTGGTGGATACACTTGTTGTGTCGAGCTGATCGCTGTTCACTTGGCTTCGCATATTCGCATATTTTTCTGCGTTCACTTTTCCCTTCCATCGTTTTTTTTTTTTCGGTTGACAATTATGTTTGCCATCCAGCCAACCAACCAACCAGCCAACAATCTCTGATTTTGGTTCTCATCCCGTACACGAAGCCAGTGCTTGTGTATGTGTTGTTGGCACTTGTGTCAAGGACATGGCAAAGGTCACCTCGCATTCTAAATGTGTTTGTATGCACAAAAGCAAACATCATCATCATGTTGCATCAGGCATCTCAACCCACCATCACCATCAACATTACCATCATTGGATAGCCTTACAAACATACATAGCACAAACAAACCACAAATATTCATCAGCAAGCAAGCATCAAGCAAGCAAAGCTTTTTCTCAAAGCACAAACACATATACAAACACACCATCGAGGGTTAGATGTTCGAAATCCACACTGCTGCTTAGGAACCACGGGATGATGATGACGGGATATATTGGCCTTTTGTTTTATTATTATTTTGTCTCTGAACCGAGAGAGAGAGAGAGAGAGAGAGAGTGACCGAGAGAACCAGCAACCAACAACAACATGTAGCTATGTTTGTGTATTTTGTTCAGGGTCTTATCTTTGGTTTTGGTTTCCTTCTCTCCCTTGAATTCTCTCACACGACCAGAATATGCCCAAAAAAAGTGAGGCATTCATTGCGTACGTACGCACCGTAAGCAGAAACCAACCCAGAAAAAAAACGGAACCAACCAATCAGGGGAGAGAACGAACGAGGGAGGAGGGAGTATTTGGAAGAAAAAAACGAGGCGGGGACATGCGCGGCACGCTACTAGCAGTAGTAGTAGTGGTGTTGGTGTGGTGTTCCACTTGCTTGGCGCTAGTTTTGGAATGTTTCGAAATGTTCGAAACAGCAACATCATCAAGTGATGTTTGGCCTTCTCGCGCGCTTGTTCTTAAATTATAATTTTTATTATTATTGCATCTGGACGGACGGAACACACTACAACAACATTGTTGGTGGATTTTGGTTGATGTTGATGAAAGCTGAATCTTTTAAGATCCGCCACGATGTTATCATCATCATCAGGTCCATGGATACCCCGCGCGACAGTGATGATTTTATGTGGTTGTCGTTGAAATGTGCTTGCTTGCTCAACTCTGGTATCTCTGGTGAGGGTTAAGTTAAGTTTAGTTAAGTTAGGCTAGTTTGTCGAGCAAATATTGTTTGTTTCAGCAAACGACAAGCTACAAGCCGGGACCGGGGACACATCCAGAAGATATGATATGATTGGATATTATTGCAAGCTGGTGTAGATTAATGAAAATGATTTTTGCTGTTGGTTGGGCGAATGGTTTCGCGCGCCCGCTCTCAATCGCCATTGGCTTGGCTTGAGTATGTTTGCATTGACTTTGATCCCAATGTCATGTGTCACATATTGTGTGTGTGTGTATACGCAAGTGTAGAGTTGAAAGGGCACGAACCAGCCAAACAGCCGGCTACAACAAGAAGAAAAAGGAGGGAAAAAAGAACGAGAAAAAAAGTACGACCGAAAAACAAACTAACTAACTTTTTTTTTCGCTGATAACACACCACCACCGCCATCCGATCAACCTTGGGGGTTAATTTATATCATCATCATAAGGATTCAATGGCACTAAATGTTCTTTTTTGCACCTTCGCTCTCTTTCGCTCTCTCTCTAGCTCTAGCTCTAGCTCTCACTGAGTCTTTTGCTTGGTTGTTTGAACAAGTTCTTGTTGCTCTTGTTGCTGTTGCTGTCTTGAGCAATTTGACATCAGAATGTGACTATAAAAAAATAAAATAAAATAAAGCTTCCAAAGATTATATAACATTTCGGGGAGAGAGAGCGAGAGTGAGATAGTAAAGCTCTAGCTGACAAGAGTAGGTGGTGGTGGATTATATGGCCTCTTGAAGACGACGACGAGGACGACGAATTCATTTGTCGTCGCCTTCGTCGGCTATTTCGACATGACAAGTCTGCTTTCTGCATCACGGTAACATCCTCCCAACAAACGAACATGATAGCCAATTAAAAATTAACCCCGAACAGCCAAGCATACAGCGCGCTACCAACAATAGTGCGCGAGAGGGCAGGATCTGATGATGGGATGCACCGCATTGAACGATGCACACACACACACGCTCTCAGGTTGTGTCGTTACGAAAGCTGCTGCTGTGCTTGGCTGCTAGACACTGTGCCCATCAGCGCACTCCGTTCAGCATCCCTTTGCTTACAGCCAATTGGCTCAACCCACTCCTTACTCTGCACACGATACAGGGGAGAACGGCATCCCTCTCCCTTTATCTGTGTCTGTGCGTGTGTCGTCTTGTTGTTTGATCAAAAGGCGTGAAACAAGGAGATTGAGCGCGCTCCACAGACACAGCGAGAGAGATACACAGGCAGCGAGACAGAGGCAGAGACAAAGCGAGAGAGCCAACTCTTTTCGGTGTGTGAGTGAGCGAAGCATCGGCTTCAGCCACAGCAGCAGCAAGGGTTATATGCATGCACACTGACACACGCACTGACTGACTGAGTGTGTGGCTTGCCTCTTTTAACTCTTGCCTGTTTAATAATGCACACTGAGAGAGGCTGCAGCATCCTATATAATCAACCAATCAAATGAGAGCGAGAGAGACTCGCTTGCACATCAGGGGATTGTCTTCTATTTCAATGATGATGAGAATGGAAATGATGATGATGATTCTCGTCGGTGGTCAAGCTGCAGCAGAAGCTGATGCTGATGCGGATGCTTCTGCTGTCACTGGTGTCCTAATTTAGTCTCCGACGAAAAAAAACAGATTTATCTTCTTGGCCATGGCGCCAGGATGTGCTAGCTGACGGTGCTAGCTCATTACTGGCCAAAAACGACGACCGAGCGAATAAGAGCGAAAAAAAGTTACAATTCTAGTAGTTTTGTTGGTGGAAAAAGTTTCCAAACTCTAAATATTGGAATAGAAATAGAATAAAACCGAGAATCCAGTGCACCAGAATTCAGGTATCCTGGCGCACTAGGATTCTCAGCCCACAGGATTCTTGGGGATTCTCTTCTTGGTTGGCCAATTGTAATTGGAATTTGAAATTGGAAAAAAGTATTACAACAACCATCTTCCTAGTTACTTCCTACATTCTCTCTCTCTCTCTCTCTCCGCTTGATGATGGTCACCGTGTTTGTGTCCACGAATGGACGGAGAATCCCACTGATTTACTGTTGAATTCCAAGAATCCCGAAAAATCTTTTCTCGGGAATTCAACTGGATTCAATATATTATAATTAATTGCTTGCTTGAAAAGAAACGAACGAAAATTTGTTGATTTACTTTCTTTCCATCCCAAGCCACTCTCTCTCTCTCTTTGATGGATTAGATCCTAGCATCTTTTGCATCTCCCTGGTACAAATCCAGGAATCCAAGGATTCTAGATCCTCGGATATTGATGAGGATCAGGAACAGGGATGGTGGATGGGGATTCAAAGTGCAAAAAGATTGCAACAGCCCGAAAAATCACACTTTCACTTTTCAACCGAAAAAAAACTTCCCTTATTCCCAATATTCCCTCTGGGATTCCCAAGGAACCGAGGTATCCGATGTTTCCAATGTTGTATTTGGGAAGGAGAGGGGCAACTCCCTAATCCCCCTTTAGCGCCTCCCCATGCCACTCCCACTCGCCCCTAGTGAGAATGGACTTTTCGTGAATCGTGTCCATTCTCTTTCATTCAAATAAATGAATGGTGGATGAATATCGGCCAGTGCCAATATTGGCCACATGATCAGATGCACAGATGCTTCACACTCACTACACTACAACTCTCGGATGTGTGTGAATCGATTTCCTTATGGCCAGAACAACATCTCTTTTCCCTCTCGACGGTCTCCTTTTCCTGGAGAGGTCTCACTCTCTGGCTCTCGCTCTCGTTCTGTCAATGGAAAAGTTTTATTTTATGACCCAAGTCGGAAGCAGCACTTTCACTGCTGTTCTCCTTTACTTTTATGCTTGCTTGTTATTGTATTTTGGTTCGGACAATCCTTGAAAAAAAAACGAAAACCCGAAAAAAAGTTTGACCAGTTGTTCGCTCTCGCTCTCACTCTCACTGGCTCTCGTCCACTATAATGAAGAGAGTTTTATAAAGAAAAAAAGAAATCAAAAAGAAGAAAACGAAGAAAACGAAGGGAAAAACCAGGATGGAAAAATCAGGAAATCCCAGAAAAAAGTTATATAATAATAATAATACGAATAAAAAAACATCTTGACCGCACCTTGGGACCTTAGGGCTACAACTTTTTCTTCTTGTTGTTGTATTGTGTTTTGTGTTTCGGGACCATGGAACAGATCGGACCGGACCGGACAGTACCGGACGGATGGATGGATGAACAGGACAAAGGGAAAGTCTTTGGTTGAGGGAAGGGAAAGTTGAGACACTCGCAACACTTTTCTTTTTGAAAACTGAAAAACTGGAAACTGGACCAACTTACACACACACACACACATACGATGACAAATAGCCCGGGTATTGTGTGTCACACCGTGTGTGTTTTGACCTAAAACTGCTGCTGCTTGGACGACGGAACGGATTTTTCGGACAGACAAAAGGTTTATTATTCTCAACTCGGTCTTGGAAGAAAACGAAAGGAAAATTCAAAGCTTTTATCGTTTTTAAACGAAAGAGAGAGTGTCCGTCCGTCTGTCTGTCTATCTGTCTGTCTGTCCTTGTGTTCTGTTGATCACAAAATTACGAAACATTTCGAAACATTCGAAAAAAAGACCTTGGCGCGAACATGGCTAGCAGAAACAACAACAACAACAACAAAAAACAAAACTTAAATTTTCAAGCCAAACTGACCACCAAAGTTAGATTAAGCACACACCACACCAACACACATTTCGTACATTTAGTAGTAGAGAATCAAATTGTCGGTAGGTTTTTTGAAGGGGAAGGAGAAATGTGAAATGGGAGGGGGTCAGAGATTGGAGGTCAACTGCATTCTTTTCTACAGCTACTGTTGCTGTATTCCCATTCTCTGTGTGTGTGTGTGTGAAAGTGGCAAGGTAAAAGGTAAAAGGTAAAGTAGTAATTCTACTTCTTTAACTACCCACCACCACCACCACCACCACCTCCATCATCAGCATCATTTGAGCGAAGATCAGGTCACCACAGCCAGTCGAGCAAGCTTTTTTTTCATTTCAATACTTTCTTCTTGACCTCATTCTTCGACGGCGAAGACGACGAAGACGCCGCTCGCCGTCTTCTGCTTGAAGATTGTTGTTGTTGTAGTGGAGTACACCTTTGATGATTCGACAGGTCACAGGTCACGCTCACACACCAAGTGTACGAACAAAATATGAATACCAACAACCTGCTGGCCACGGTCCGATTGTCCACTAACCCACACACACACACACAATGGACAATGGACAACAACACAATGGCCAGCCAGCCAGCCAACCAGCTCAACTCTCTCGCTACCCGATTGACCCAACGAGCGCGCGGTTGGATGACCTAGTTTCATTCCCCCCACCATCACCACCACCCTTCCTCGACTTTAAGCCTTTGGTCTTTGGCCGCACCGTGTTGACCGCACTGACCCTTCAATGGCCCCTTCCATTCCAGGGCCGGTGCCGGCCACACTGGGACACACAAAGTGGACAAAGTGGACAAAGTGGGACAATAACAACAATTGAATTGAATGTTTTTGGTAGGGAAGGCACTTGCCATCCCAAATAGTTTCGAAATATTTTCACACACACACCCGGACACGGGCGGGCACACGGATACGGACACACCCCAAGTGTCCGTCATTTGTGAATGTGTCCTCATCATCATAATCATTATTGTTGTTATTCGGATTCTTTTTTTAGTTCACCCAATTTTTTCAGGATTTGGATTCATCCACATACACACTGTACAGAATGTGACGAATGCACTCACTGTGGCCAACAACACAGAGTGGCCTAAAACTTCGGGGTAGAATCCTCCTCGTGTTCCTCGTTTTCCAGTTTATATTTCTTTTTTAGATATTCTGAATCTTCATCATGATGAAACCTAAAGCTTCTAAAATGTAAAACGCGAAGGGCGAGAATACTGTGAATGAGCGAGTTGATTGGTTTGCGCATGCGCGCGTGCGTGCAAGTGTGTGCATCCAAACCCAAAAAAAAACTAAATTCGAATCGAATTCATCCCAATGCCAATGTTCATCATCATCCCAATGCAAAACCAAGGTCAAAGGGCATCCTGAAAAAAAGGCTCGCTCTCCAATGGTGGTGGTGCAGGCGGCGGCGGTGAATCTCGCCCAAAAGAGAGAGAGAGCGAGAGAGTTGTTTAGGCAAAAAAAAAGTTCCACACCGAGATATTCCAGTATCTAAATCTTCTAAAAAATATAATAATAATAATATAAACGCACCATCACACCACGCCACACCACACCACACACCATCACCACTACTATTGGAAGGTTTTTTTTTATATTTGGCAGCAGCAGCAGCCTGATGGCAGCCTCCGACCTCATCCTTGACCTGCTGGCTATCCTGGTTGGTTGGTTGGTTGGTTGGTTGGTGTGTGTGCGGTGCCTATACTCTCTCGCTCGCTCGCTCTCGTCCTCTCACCCTAACATTCATGTCAAAGTTGTTCGTTTCCCAAAATGTGAAGAAAAAAAAATATAAAACCCCCCGACGAACCGACACAAGCAAACATGCACGCACAAGCCAGGCCAGCCAGGGCAGGCTTGGCAAGCTAAAAAATCCACACACAAGGGGAAAGTATCTTGGTTGGCTGTGTTGAACCGCCACCACCACCACGCACAACTAGTGTGTTCGTCGGGGGACAGGAACAAAATATCCAGCGAAAAAAAAACGCGCTCTCTCTGCTGGTTCCCTTTATTTTTTTTTATATTTTTTATGTAATACTGGCTGGCTCGCTCGCCACCGTCTCTCTCTCTGCGCTTTAGCTCTCACTCTCGTTCTCGCTTCTTCTGCTTGGTTAGTGCACCGAGACACACACACACGGGAAGAGAGAGTGAGAGAGCGTATAACCGACCAACAGCCAGCCAGAAAATGGTGGTGAAATAAAATATAAACTAGGCCCATAGACATACACACACACTTAGAACTTGGGTAATGAGAGAATGAGAATAAGAGAGAGAAAATCATTCAACAACTCGTCGTCCTCGCCATAGTCGCGTAGTCGTCTCCGTTGAATCAGACGTGTTCAGACGGCCCATCCGAAGGAACATCATCGATCGATCGGTAGGCCGGTGCGAGTGTGTCGTTTTTTTTTTCGTTTCGTCGTCGTTGTTTTCCATCATTTTAATAACCATCATCCAACATCCAAGGAGCGCGGTGTACTCATACCCGTGTGGTGTGTGTCAAAGGTGAAAATGTGAACACACCACACACGCCGCATCTTTGGCATGGCTCACACTACACACCTTTATTGTTCCGTTGACAATTGGTTGATTAAGAACTCAAAATGACCTTTTGAATGGTGGTGTTGACCTGTATTTAACCCTTGCACCGAGTTTTGGTGGTGTGTGAGTGAAACCGAAAGTTTTGATCATCATCGACCATCGACAACAAACGAGCGAGCAAAAATGACTTGATCCATGGTGGTGCACAACCACGACGGGCTATTCGTTTGATTTTTTGTTTTTTGTTTTCAATTTTTTTTGGTTTTTTTTATTTGGTACAAATCTTCGAATTCGAAGCTTTAACAATCGATAGCGAGTTAAATAATCGATTGTTTTTTTGGGGAGTAGTTCATCACCATGATGGAATAATATGCTGTGATTTTGAATTCAAATTATCATTATAATTTTACCGCCACAACTACCTCATATTTTTGTTGGGTGATCTGAAGAAGAAGAAGAAGAAATCGAATCAAAAATAATGATCTATTCAACTGCTGTATTTTTTTTCATTACGGGTATAGCAACCAATCAAAAAAGAAGAAAAATCAGAATCATAATCAGTCATTTTTCAAAAATATTACGCGCTAAATTACGCAATTAGAGCAATTGGTCTGGTCACAACAGCAACAACAACCAATCAACTACCTCCATTTTTTCCTATAATAATTCAAATAATACAAATCAACTTATACAACCACATTTTACTGCTACCTCTTTCTCTCTCTTTCTCTCTCTTTCTCTGTATCGCTTTCACAAATGCGACTTGTCAAAACCAGCAAATCAAAAGCAACCTAATGTTTCCTATATAATCTACCTCATCCAATCATCTACCTCCTCCTCCTACAAATTTGTGATGATTTAAAAAAATACAAAAAAGCTCCGCCTCCTCAATCGATTTGTTCCTATAACTGATCTACCTCAAAATATACAACTAAAATTTTTAAATCCTGCCCTCGCTTTCGATTTATAGTTTGCTCAATTTTTGTTTTTACGTGTTATACGCATAAATCTCTACCACTATTACCATTATAATACTTTTGAATAAACCGCCCATCAAGCGTTAACTATAAACACAACGGGCAAAGGGTTAAATTTGCCGCCCGCCCCATTTCCATAAAAGTATTAACCCTTTTGGCGCCATTTTTTTGAAAATGTCTAATTTTCTTGGATTTTTAAGAGATTTTCTTCTCGTTTCTTCGTTTCTGCTTATTTAGATTCCTCTTTCTCTCAATCATCATCAACCCTGATTCGGCCAGAATCCAGAATCCAATTTCAATCAATTCTATGTGGGCTCATCGTCGTCTACTAGCATCAAGTAATGAAGGAATAATGAAAGAAGAAAGCGATACAAGCGCCAGCAATGATCTCCTGGAGCGGTTGGCTTCCCATCCACTTCTTTCATCGACCAATCATTGTAATTTAAAACAACAATCAACAAATCTGAATAATAATGATAATGGTGATGAAAAAGATTCACTGCCTGCTTCCTCATCATCACCGCGGTCTCCATCGACGCCAGCATCCGTATCATCGGTGACTTCCATTTCCAAAGTGTCTAGCTCAACCAACGGTACCAACAGCAACAACAACAATAATAATAGTAGTAGTAATAATAACGGAAATGGTACCAATACTAACAACACCGCCAACAACAACAATAGTAATAGCAATAGCAATACCAGCAGCAGCAGCCACACCGCCACCACCACCACACAGCCAACAACCGGGCACCCTGCATCATCCGGTCCAGTGGTGGCTCCTCGTTCATCCTCATCGGTACCATCATCCACGCCTCAACCACAACAACAGCCACAAGTTTGTTCATCGATGGTCACGCCTGCTAATCTGATACAATCCAAAACAACATTCGACAAGATTGCTCAGCTTTGTAATAATATTTCATTGTCGGACACGTTGGCGTTCAGCACGATGATGACCAATCCTGAACATAATCGATTGATTAGTGAAATGATTTCGGCCGGTACCGAACACAATCGCTTGTTTCAGGAGATAATGGCCGCAGCGCTATCATCGGCCAATAGTAGTACCCGGTCCAAATCGAGCGGTTCGGATTCATCCAATGCCGGTTCACCATTGTCCTCGATAAGTTTATCGGTGAACACTAAACCAAATGTGAAACCACGTGCAGCCGATTCGCCCGGTTCCATAGCCAGCACGACCAGTTCCAGAGAGAAGGTGTTCGTTTGTCAAATTTGTAATCGTAGCTTTGGTTACAAACACGTACTACAGAATCATGAACGAACACATACCGGAGAGAAACCGTTCGAATGCCGGGAATGCCATAAACGTTTCACACGAGACCATCATCTGAAAACGCATATGCGTTTGCATACCGGTGAAAAGCCATATCATTGTACCCATTGTGACCGGCAATTTGTGCAAGTGGCCAACCTAAGGCGTCATCTTAGGGTGCATACTGGCGAACGGCCGTACGCTTGCGAATTGTGCACGTCCAAGTTTTCCGATTCCAATCAGCTCAAAGCACATATGTTGATCCATAAAGGTGAGAAACCGTTCGAATGTGACAAATGTATGGGCCGTTTTAGGCGGCGACATCATTTGATGCATCACAAGTGCCCAAAAGATGAAGCCAATGTTGGCAGGCCAAGACGTGGCCGACGGCCAAGAGCCTATGATCAATTGAATCATCATCACAATAATAATCATAATCACAATCATCATCTTCACCATCATCATATGCATAATCCATCGGCCAGTCCTAATTCGTTGTCCTCCAGCCGGCCAGGATCGGCCGATGAACTATTGGCACAGTTACCGTTGTTGGCCGCTGTTACCTCTACTACCACCGCCCACAATCCGTTGGGCACTACCTCCTTTACGGCCAACAATGCCAATAACAGTAACAGTAATAATAATAGCAACAACAACAACAACGCCTATTATCGACATTTGTCAACGATGGGCAAGCCACCGCCCACTAGCCATAATCATCATCGTGGTCATCATCATCATCATAATCATCATCAACAATCTCATCACCAACATGTGCCATCACCGCCATTATTACGGCCACCGTTATTACATCATCATCAACATCATCATCATCATTCTTCGTCGTTGTCCTCATCGCCTACCACCACCACCACCACGAATGCCAATAACAACAATAATAATAGTAAATGTTTGCCACCAACAGCGCATCATTTTCCAACGGATGTACACGCCCATTCTCCGCCCAAGTCCAGAAGGAAGCCCAGGCATACGATAAGGATATTACCGCAGCCGACGCCCACTCCACCACCTCCTCCTCCTCCTTCTACCAATAATATGATGTTCAATGATGACGATGATGATGATGATGATGTGGATGAAGACGGTGGTGGCGGTGGCGGCGGCTTAGGGCGTGTGAACGACGATGATATTGATGATGAGGAGGATGAACTACAGCCATTGAATTTGTCCATATCGCCCGGATTAACACAGGCCAAGAATAGACAATTAGCATTGAAATCAAGACGAGCTTATCATTCAACGACATCGTTGGCCATGACCGTGGCCGATGATGATGATGTGTTGGATCTGTCCAGATCAAGAAGCGATGATGATGATGATGGTGGATCTATAGAACCGGAACCAATCGAAGAGGATGAGGATGAGGATGATCCAGAGGATGTGGATGATGTTGATGATCATCATATGATACATTTGGTTGATACCAATGACAACGATAATGATGATGATGATGAAGATGGTGAAATGGTGATTGAGAATGGAAGGTTTACAACGAAACGAGATCAACGTAATCCAAAGAACAACAGTCATGATAACCGCCAACATCATCATCATCACCACCACCGGAACCGGAACAACGGTAACGGTTTAAGCAATTTGTTAATGTGTTCTTCCGCATCATCCGCATCATCTTCATCATCATCCACAACAACAACAATGTTTGCCAATAGAATTTTGCAACAAATGAAAAACAACAGTGGTAGCAACAAATCAAATCTTTCATCGACCACGACCAACAACAACACCATCATCAATGGAGTAACAGTGCCTAGTAGTTCTTCTTCTTCATTATTAATTACGACCAATCCAACCAATCTGGTTGTTGTCGAGCCACAAACAACAAACATCGAAGACAACAAACAATAAAATCCAAGAAAATCAGCCACCAGGTATCTCATCATCCAGCCAAGTACCAAAAACGGGACCAAAAAAAAAGCGCCAAGAGAAAGAATACACACCGTGGGCTATTCAAATGTTGATCCAAGTGAAGATTTAGCTAAGGGAATAAGGTGGGCGTACGCCTACCTATGTGTCTGTGTACTTGTGTGTGTGTGTGTGCGCGCGCGTGGGCGTGGAACAGGATCGGCCGGCCCACTGTTGGTGGACACAATGGCCTCCAGAGATGAAGGCCAGAGATGTGGGGTCGCATCATTATTGAAAAAAAAACAAAATGAAGAAAGAAAGCAAGAAACAATTGTGCCAGAAGAATATTCAGAATACAAGGCGTGATGAATCCAGCATTGTCCAAACTGTGGAAGAAATAAATAAATAAATAAGAAGCTTATAGTGGTTCCAAAGAATCCAACAACAACCGGAAAGATGTGTGTATGTGTGTGTGTGTGTGTGTAGGTCGTGGCGCCCAGCAGCCATAATTTATTTAGAGTTCTCCATCCTCGTCGTCGTCGTCGTCCTCTGTTTGCTCATCATTATTATTATTATATTACTTGCAAAGCTTCGGGTCCGGCCCCAGTCGTTGTCCACACTCTGTCCCCAAATGAACCTGGATCCACAATCCACAATCCAGGATCCATATTTTTGGATTCATTAGCTCTATTCTGGCGCCCCACTCTATGTGAAGGAAGCATCACCACCGAGAATCGTCGCATCAAAAAAAATCTTTTTTTTTTTGACTGAAATTCAAAATTTGTACTCCAAATTCCTCTTTTTTTTTTGTTCAAATTTGTTTGTTGTTGGTTCTGGTTTGCTGGATCTTTCTGGATTCATTATTAGTTTGTTGCACTCTCTCTCTCTCTCTCTCTCTCACACACACACTTATTCTACCTCGCACATCCACACTTATGCAATCGCGGACGTCGTATGGGGATCGACCGAAACAAAATTGGAGCACACACACACACACACTGATTCTTGAAGCAAAATCCTGTAAATTCTGGAACAGAAAATTCTGCTTTTTTGCTTTAATTTTATTATGCTTTTTTTTGGCCGTTGATTTCACAATCAAACACAATACAACACCTCAACATAACAATCCAGCACCTGAACGCTGAAACAGTACAATTTTTTGAAGATTTTGTCTTCTTCGTCGTCTTTTTTTTGTTTGTTTTGTTTTGTAATTTCTTTATTTTTTTTTCGAGTCGTGTCGTGTGTTTGTTGTGTCGTTTCCCGGATTGATCCAGAATTTTGGAACATGGAAGAAGCGGAAGAATCGGAAATCCATAAGCGACATCTCTCACACTCTCTCACTCTAGCTACCTCAATTTATCTTGTCTCTCTCTCTCTCTCTTTCTCCACCATCTCATTTACACCAATCGAATCGAATCGAATCTCTCTGATCATCAATCGCGTCCTATTTTGCTTATTGAGAAAAATCAATGTTTTTTTTCTATACACCTTTTATTATTATTATTACTTATTATTTATTAATTATTGATTATTAATTATTGATTTTGATTTTGATTTTTTTTTCAAAATTATGTAACACCTCAAGCTTATTCTTCTCATTATTCTTCTAATTATTATGATGTGTGTGCGTGTGTTTTATTTATACGACGATTTTTAAACCAGAATTTTTTTTTTAAATTTTTTGCTCTTGTTTTTATTATTGTGACATGTGGCGCTCAAAACCAATCACCACCGGCGGTGGGCGGACCATATCGATGAAAGATAAATGTTACGCCCGCCTACACACGCCCACAAACACACACTGGGGCCGATTGTGGGCTTCTAGCACGGGTGTACACAATCTGGCCCAATGGGAAGCAATGTTGACCGCGCACATCTGTTTTCACACACACACACACACACACACATTTCATTGATTCGAGAGATCATCTTTCCCTCAATCTCCGCCCTAAACTTTTTGGTTCCTACTTGTCGAATTTTTGTCTGGCTTAGTTGAGAGATGAACGATTTCACTAAAATCAAATAAAAAAAAAGAAGACTCCTCCTCTTTTTCTCTCGTCTCTCTTCAAGCTTGACCAATCAATGAAAATCGACCATCTACGGGTATATAATATACATGACTGTAAATCTACAAGCCACACACCACACACAGCAGACAGATGTAAACCTCGCCTCCTTCTCTCTTTTTTCTGCTTTCTTATAGGACACCTCATGTTCACTTTCTCGTTTCTCAACCCCTTTCCCTTCTCTCTCCTTTGAACACACATAAACACACCAAATGAAAAGTGATCTGAACGCAACACAACACACCACATGCAGTAAACATACACCACGCCCTCCAAATCAACCAATCAGAGCACTTTTATTTTTGTATTTTCCTTTTTCAAACATTTCTATTCAATACAAACCAACCACAAAACTGATTTGTACAAAGCCAAACCTATAATGATGGTGATGATGATGATGGAATCAATCACATGATCATCATCATCATTTTTCATTAAAATGATCATATCTGGATCGTGGATCATTGAAACTGGAACATTATTTCTTTCTCCGTGCATCAAACAAATTGTATCCTTGTATCCTCTCTACAACATTCATCTTGCCATACACACACAAATCCTGTTTGTATTAATACACACACACACAGATTGATTTTTTTTAATTTATATCAAAAAATATATATCATTACGTGACACACCCCCCACACACACAAGCTTACAAATCCAGAAACCTATTTTTTTCTGTTGGAACGATCCCTCTCTGGATTTTGTGAGTTCTCTTGGAACGCTTTCAATCATCATCATCATTTTTTTTCACACCCCCTGAAATGTTTGATTGAGACTCAATAACTCACTCAGAATCAAGAAAGATTCATTTTTATGAAAATAAATAAATTAAATAAAAAATTTTTATAAATAAAAAAAAATTAAATATTAAGTTTTGCCGGTTTTAAAATTTTGAAAAAAAAATCGATTTTGAAATTTGAATTTATTTCATTTTTTTGACACGCGTGCAGCGCCATCTAGTGTTGATTTTAGGAACCATTTTAAATTTCGAATAATTTCAAATTCCAAACTTTTGACTCCAAGTTTGAATGTGATTTCCTGATGTGAGACCTTCCATCGGAGACCGGCCGACGAAAAAATCGTCCATCCATCGTTTTTTATATTGCATTTGTTTGCTCTGAATTGGTCATCATCATCATCATCGATCCTGGATCGCTGTAACAGCTGAGGTACATACGCGCGCGAGCGTTCCAAAATGACTCAATCACCCAATTTTGTGTTCCAGGACGGACAAACGGGACCTTTGGGTGCAGCATTCGGGCCGGCCGGCACGCACACACACGCACGCTTGTTTACCCTTTTTAGCTAGCTTAGCTTATTTTTTTATTGGAACACACTGGCCACTGGCCGAAAACCATATTCGTCGTCGTCGTCGTCGTCGTCCATGATCGTTAGATGATGATAATAATAATGGCCACGTATGGTGGTGAACGTCGTATGCCGAAAACAACAACAACAAAAAACAACATTTTTACATAATCCGTTTCCACCAATAACCTAGTTTTGCTTTTTTACCCGAAATCTTGTGTGTGTGTGTGTGTGTGTGTGTGTGTGTGTGTGTGTGTGTGTGTGTGTGTGTGTGTGTGTGTGTGTGTGTGTGTGTGTCTGTGAGCTCGTCGTGGTCCACCGATGACCACCATCCATCCATTTTAAGCCTTTTAGGCTTCCAACGCGCGTTGCGGCTGCTTGTGCTTGTGCTGCTTTCACTCTTTGATCTCAATCAATCAAAAATAATAATGGCGACGGCTGCTGTGGCTGCGGATATTATTTTATTTGTCCCGAACCACGTACCAATGTTGAAACGAGCAAATCCCCATTCTTCATTCATAATGATGGCCCGAATAATAGCCAAGCGTTTGATTGCCATCGACAGATCACCCGGGCTAGAGTTCGCGGATAACCAACCAAACGCGGAATCCATGAACCCGACCGTACTGACCTAAATATGGTCCACCCGAAAATAATAATATTCGTTCATATCAATTCGTTCATTGATTGATCGAATCGGATCGGATCGGACATTGGTGGATCTTCTCTTCGCTGGTTTCCCCTATTGTTTTTTTCGTTTGTTGGCTAGCAATGTTTGGCTTTCGATAATCGAATTTCGAATTTCGACATTCGAATTTAGAATCGAATCGAATCGAATCGAATCGAATCGAATCGAACCGAATCCACCAACAACAAACGGAAATCGAATCGTATAAATAGCCACCATGATTGGTGGATAAAGTATTCAATTAAATTGTGTGTGTGTGTGTTTGTGTAACTGTGTTCGATTACCAATTAGTTTTGTAGTAATTTCTTTGTTTCTGTTTTTTTGTTTTTTCGGGTTTAGTGATATAAATAAGACAAAAAAGTACAACAACAACAAAAACAACAACAACAACAAAAAGAAATGAATTCATTTCTGGCATTGTTATTGATCTTGGGTTTGCCAGTATTCTTGTATCTGTCCAGCAAATGTTAAGTATCCCTCGCCCCTTAAAACGAACACTTCCGATCTTAGCGCCATCATCATCTAACCGTCATTTAACCATATTGATCTTATTGTTCTTCTTATTCCGGTCCATTAGATAATCTAATATGTTGCTTGTGCGAAGAGGATGAAGAAGATATTGAATCGAATAGGATTTTACGATCTAAATCAAAACGTTTGCGAAGGAAATCATTGGAAAGGAAACGGCTTCGTGCACTGTATCGTAGCCGGCTTCGTGGCCAGATCAGTGGCGATAGGAAGAAGCATAGAAGACATCGCCACCATCGGGATGATTCGGATGAAGATTATTTTGCCAACCCTGATGAAGAACAGCGATCAATCTCCAGCATTGATTCTTTAAGCATCGATGGTGACATTGATGATGATCGTCTGGCTGTTCGTCGCCCGAGAAGAAATCTTAAGCTAAAGAATGATAAAAGGACCAGCAGCAGAAGTATTCGACGAGAGAATCGTAAACATCGTGGCCAACGTGATCACGATGGCGGTGGCGGTGGTAGAAATGTCAATCATTATAATTATGATGATGATCTGCTTAAGCAAGCAGCAGAAACATCAACAACACAAGCACAAGTAGCAGCCGCCCAATACAAAAAGCAGGCCAACGATTTAAGAGAGCCAAAGACGACGACCGCCAACAAAACCACCACCACCAAAAGGGCGGTGGATAATTTAAAAAAACAGGCAACTTCGGCCAAGCTCAACAACAACAACAATAATAAGCAGTATGGATTGGCTCCGAAGACTGTTACCACCAATGAGAGGGGGGCGGTCATGGCCGGCAATGATCTTCAACAATCGAACAGTAGTGAATCATGTCAAGCAGCAGCAGCAGCAACAGCAATAACCGAACAGCAGCAACAGAATCCTGAAGCTTCGGAATATGCTTACATTGTTTATAAGCCGGCATCCAATTACATAGCCATGTCAAGATCTTTGAACGATTTGATACCACCAGATACAACCATTATTTACAAAATGGATGAAACATCTCATGATAGGGATAAGATTCGTATCCAAAGCTATGGTCCCAAGAAGACGTTGCGGCGTGTGACAAAAGAATCCGATGTTAAAAGTCCGGTGTCCAGCTTGAGATCCGATTATTTTATAGTCAATAGTAATGTACTATTGAAACAACAAGGCGACGAACTACAACAACAACAACAACAACAACAGCAACAGCAGCAACCAAGGCAACAATCTCAAAAACCTGAAACAGACCAAACCACGGAAATGATCACCGTTGACAAGGATCCGGTGTTTGTCTACTCGACCAAAGCTCCTGAATCCAGCATCAAAAGTAAGCGTAGCGTGAAAACGGCTGTGCGAACAGCGAAGAGATCAACCACCAACATCGCCACTTCGGCAGTCAACCCTGCCAAAAGTTTGGCTCCAACAAGACCTGGCAGGGATGAACAGGAAGACTATCCCATTGAATCGTCTAGGAAGAGGAGCAGAAAACTGTTGCCACCACCACCGGACGAATCTATCGGTGGCAGCCTGGAAGATGTGGTCGATGTTGCCTATGTTGAAGATGAAGATGATTATGGTGATGAGGAATGTTTCGCCAACAAGAAACGAAAATCCAGACGATCCGCCAGCAGACGATCGGAGGCCATCAGACGATCAAAAGCATTACTAGACCAGCAGCTTAGGCAAACAGCTTTGGAAGAAATTTATGATGATGTCTCACCACATCTTAGCCGACGAAGTAGACGAAGGGCGAGCAGATATTACTAGAATTGCAAAAAGATACCAACCACACCTACACACACACACACACATACCCGGACACGCCCGTGGACTTCGCGAAAGACACCGATACACACCCACATTCTCATCATTCAACCAATACCAGGTTTTGATGATTGATATTGTTGTTTTTATTTCCGGAAAAAAAACGAGCAAAGTAAAAAATTCAAATTGATTAAAATTTATTTGTTCGTTTCCGACCGAACCAACAACAGCAACAGTTGTGCAAAAAATTTTGAAACATTATATTCTGGTGACATTTTTGATTTTGATTGAATAGTTACGGTTTCAGTTTGATATTTCTAATTTCCAACCTTGGAAACCTTTGGCTCTTTTGTAACTTTGATCACCATTTTTCTACATTCATCCAAATGTTTAAGTGGTTCAATAAATTTTGGTGCAATGAAATTGGTCGCAAGCACACAATCTGCATTAATGTCAAGATGATCTGGTATTAATTCCATCCAACAAATTGATGTCATCAATTTTTAGGAATCATTCTATATAAATGATGTATCCGTCTAGTGATTTAAGCATCACCAACATAGCCCATGCCCATCAACGATTCCGAAGAAAAATGAAACCAAACAATCGTTCCGGACTATTTTCAATCATTTCACTGATGCTTAATTTGTTGATAATTTTCCAATGGAATATTGGAGAAACCGAAGCTGTTTGCTGTTATCCACATTGGATGGTGAAAGATGGTTTAAAATTTTGGTGCTCGGATTGTACGTTTGGAACTCCGTATTGTGCTTTTGGTTCATGTAATATCTTCGGTTGCAATTGCATTGGTGGATGCCGCATACAGACAGAAGCAAGCAAAAAGATTTGCCAATTCGTCTCTTTAAAAACTCAGTTAAAAAAGGCCTTGTACTGTTTGTTTAAATTCGAATATACCAAATCAGAATCGTGTACGGCTAAATGATGAACGGGCACTACTAGAATTGTAAAAAGACACACACGCACACCCGAACACGCCCGCGGACTTCGTACAAGACACCGATTCACAATCACATTCTCACCATTTGAACAATACCAGGTTTTGATGATTGATATTGTTGTTTTTATTTCCGGAGAAAAAACGAGCAAAATAAAAAAATTTCCAATTGATAAAAATTCATTTGTTCGTTTCCGACCGAACCAACAGCAACAGTTGTGCAAAAAAATTTCAACCCTGGAAACCTTTGGCTCTTTTGTAATTTTGATCACTAATTTGATACATTCATCCAAATGTTTATCTGGTTCAATAAATTTTGCGCAATAAAATTGGTCGCAAGCACACAATCTGCATTAATGTCAAGATGATCTGGTATTAATTCCATCCAACCAATTGATGCAATCAATTTTTAGAAATCATGGTATATAAATGATGTCTCCGTCTAGTGATTTACACATGGGCCATGCCCATCAACGATTCCGAAGAAAAATGAAACTAAACAATCGTTTGCGATTATTTTCAATCCTTACCCTGATGCTTAATTTGTTGATAATTTTCCAATGGAATATTGGAAAAACCGAAGCTGTTTGCTGTTATTCACATTGGATGAAGAATCCAAGGTTTCCCGGTAGCAGAATGTCATTGTGCTTGGATTGTTCGGACCCAACTCCATATTGTGGTCATGGTCCATGTAATATCTTCGGTTGTAATTGCGATGGTGGATGCCGTAAACGGTCAGAAGCAGGCAACAGGGTTTGCTATCCAATCTCTTTTATAAAGGTTTTCTTGTACTACTTGTTTAATATCGAAGATTCCAAATCAGAATCGTGTGCGGCTTTATGAAGAACGGGCAGATACTACTAGACTTGCAAAAAGACCTCATACACACCCACACACGCTCGCGGACTTCGCAAAAGACACCGCTACACACCCACATTCTTATCATTTAACCAATAACAGGTTTTGATGATTGATATTGTTGTTTTTGTTTCCGGAAAAAAACGAACAAAGTGAAGAAAAATTCAAATTGATTAAAATTTCATTTGTTTCTTTCCGACCGAACCAACAGCAACAGTTGCGAGAATGGTTAAAAAAATTCGATGGTTGTCTGATTGTTATTGGCCTCAATGGCCATTCGAACATTGGGCATATGGTCGATGCAATTTTTCTTGGTGATGAAACATTATATTCTAGTGACATTTTTGATTTCGATTGAATGGTTTCGGTTTCAGTTTGATATTTCTAATTTCTAACCCTGGAAACCTTTGGCTCTTTTGTAATTTTGATCACTAATTTTATACATTTATCCAAATGTTTACCTGGTTCAATAAATTTTGCGCAATAAAATTGGTCGCAAGCACACAATCGACATAAATGTGGAGACGGTCTGATATTGATTCCATCCAACCGATTGATGCCATCAATTTTTAGAAATCATGCTATATAAATGATTTATCCGTCTAGTGATTTCCACATCACCAACATAGCCCATGCCCATCAACGATTCCGAAGAAAAATGAAACCAAAAAATCATTTCCGATCATTTTCAATCATTTCCCTGTTGCTTAATTTGTTGGTAATTTTCCAATGGAATATTGGAGAAACCGATGCTGAATGCTGTTGGCCAAATTGGATGGAAGGACCTAAGTTATTCGGATTAATGTGCATGGATTGTACGCGCATGACTCCGTATTGTGGTTATGGTCCATGTAATATCTTTGGTTGTAATTGCGATGGTGGATGCCGCAAACAGACAGAAGCAAGCAAAAAGATTTGCCATGTGGCGCCGACTCCTATAAGAAAAGCCATTTTGTACTACTTGTTTGATTTCGAAGATTCCACATCAGAATCGTGTGCGGCTTTATGAATAACCGGCAGATACTACTAGACTTCCAGAAAGACACACACGCACACCCATGACACGCCCGCGGACTTCGCGAAAAACCTCGGTAAACACTCACATTCTCATCATTTAACCAATACCAGGTTTTGATGATTGATATTGTTGTTTTTATTTCCGGAAAAAAAACGAGAAAAGTAAAAAATTCAAATTGATTAAAATTTATTTGTTCGTTTCCGACCGAACCAACAACAGCAACAGTTGTGCAAAAAGTTTTAAAACATATACTAGTGACATTTTTGATTTCGTTTGAATGGTTTCGGTTTCAGTTTGATATTTCTAATTTCCAATCTTGGAAACCTTTGGCTCTTTTGTAACTTTGATCACCATTTTTCTACATTCATCCAAATGTTTACGTGGTTCAATAAATTTTGGTGCATTGAAATTGGTCGAAAACACACAATCTGCATAAATGTAAAGATGATCTGATATTGATTCCATCCAACAAATTGATGCCATCAATTTTTAAAAATCGTGCTATATAAATGATGAATCCGTCTGGTGATTTACGCATCACCAACATAGCCCATGCCCATCGATGATTCCGAAGAAAAATGAAACCAAACAATCGTTCCGGACTATTTTCAATCATTTTCCTGATGCTTGATTTGTTGATAATTTTTCGATGGAATATTGGAGAAACCGAAGCTGTTTGCTGTCATCCACATTACATGAAAGGACTTACAAGGAACGGATATATGTGCTTGGATTGTACGGACAATACTCCGTATTGTGGTTATGGTCCATGTAATATCTTTGGTTGTAATTGCGATGGTGGATGCCGCAAACAGACAGAAGAAAGCAAAAAGATTTGCCATCCGGCGCCGGCTCCTTATATGAAAGCCTTTTTGTACTACTTGTTTAATTTCGAAAATTCCACATCAGAATCGTGTGAGGCTTTATGAATAACCGGCAGATACTACTAGACTTGCAAAAAGACCTGACACACCAACACACCCGGGCACGCCCGTGGACTTCTCCACAGACACCGATACACAACCACATTCGTATCATTCAGCCATACCAGGTTTTGATGATTGATATTGTTGTTTTTATTTCCGGAAAAAACGTAAAAAAAGTAAAAAAAATTTCAAATTGATTAAAATTCATTTGTTCGTTTCCGACCGAACCAACAACAGCAACAGTTGTGCAAAAAGTTTTGAAACATTATAATCTAGTTACAATTTTGATTTTGATTGAATGGTTTCGGTTTCCGTTTGATATTTCTAATTTCCAACCTTGGAAACCTTTGGCTCTTTTGTAACTTGGATCACTATTTTTTTTCATTCATCCAAATTTTTACGTGGTTCAATAAATTTTGATCCAATAAAATTGGTCGCAAGCACACAATCTGCATAAATGTGAAGATGATCTGGTATTAATTCCATCCAACAAATTGATGCCATCAATTTTTAAAAATCGTGCTATATAAATGATGTATCCGTCTAGTGATTTAAGCATCACCAACATAGCCCATGCCCATCGATGATTCCGAAGAAAAATGAAACCAAACAATCGTTTCCGATCATTTTCAATCATTTTCCTGATGCTTGATTTGTTGATAATTTTTCGATGGAATATTGGAGAAACCGACGCTGAATGCTGTTATGCACATTTTATGAATCCCAAAATCGAATTATTGTGCTTGGATTGTACAATGGGAACTCCGTATTGTGGTTATGGTCCATGTAATATCTTTGGTTGTAATTGCGATGGTGGATGCCGCAAACAGACAGAAGCAAGCAAAAAGATTTGCTATCCTATCCCTTTTAAAAAGGCCTTCTTGTACTACTTGTTTAATTTCGAAGATTCCACATCAGAATCGTGTGCGGCTTTATGAAGAACGGGCAGATACTACTAGACTTGCAAAAATACCTCAGACACACCCAGACACGTCCGCGGACTTCGCAAAAGACACCGGTAAACACCCACATTCTCATCATTTAATCAATACCAGGTTTTAATGATTGATATTGTTGTTTTTATTTCCGGAAAAAAACCTTTTAGTAAAAAAAAAAATTCAAATTGATTAAAATTCCATTTGTTCGTTCAAGCACAGTGTATAGAAATCAACTTTTTGTTTCGACCGAACCAGCAGCAACAGTTGCATCATCAGTCGCATCCACATCCTGATGGACGTTTTCCGAATTGAGTTTCGAACTAGGGTGAGTTTCTGCATTTATCTCCACTTCAACCAGAAGGTTTTGGTCTTTGATTTCATCCCCCTCGTTCAGATCATTTATGGGACGATGTTGATCATCAGTGCTCGGATTATCCCCAAAGTTCGATACCGGCGTTTCGGCTGGTGCAGATTTTAACGATCCCGAATCATTGGAACGTTGTTCTGGATCATTAACGGAAATTCCATGCGTAGGCGTTTCCGGTGCTGATTTAAGGCTTGATGGTGAATCTTCTTTCTTATTAGAATCTTTCAGTTTGTTGTTATAGCTGCTCAAGGCACTATATTTTGTCATAGGCGTGGTGGACGTGACCGATTGAGCGACAGGAGCCATCGGACACACATAATCTGTTAGTTCGAAATCGGCGCGCTTTTTCCTCAACGTGAAATGACCTTTTTTATGTGCCTGAATTGGAACAGAATGAAACAAATGGGTGAAATGGAATTCCGAAAAATGATAAATCGGCGACATAATAATCATACTTTGATCTTGGCTCCAGGTATCATTGGCTGATAATTGGGCATCAATTCATATTCTTTTTTCTTTTTGCTAAGATCATCGCCAATCAATTGTTTGAATTTGGCAGAGATATGTCTACGTAACAATGTTTTGTTGGCAGGAATACTAAGCAATGTGGCAAACAGATCAGCATTGAATGCATTCTCGAACAATATCAATGCTCCATGTACACCGGAACCACGAAGATTGGGTGCATACTCCGACAGGTCAATGCTGCGCAACCATTCCATGATTCGATGCGACGACCATACAGCCACTTCGGATGAATCCCATTCACATTTGTGCGCTTCTTCCGGCGTAGCTCGTCTTTTCAAACATTGTCCATTATACTATACGGAAATGATACAAGATACATTGAGAAAAAACTCAAAACCAAAACTATACAGAAGATTTACATTGTTTTCGCGCAGAACTTTGATCGCAGCACGAATGCTGGCAAAATGCAATTGGCTGGTCACTTTCAAATGCAACAGGTCCTCAATGGTCAAATAATGCAAAACACGTCCATCAATACGTGCATCGATGAATGATTCTTTATATTGTGGCAAACCGATATCGTCCAACCACCGAGCCACCCAAAGATAATCCAATTTTCCGGCACATTTAAGCAGATCATCTTCTTCATTGTTCATGGAGGCTACGGCCAACCGTAATTTTTTCCTATGCAACGCATTCTTGATGCCCAATTCTTTTTCCACTTCCCACGACGAAGCACGCATCAAATGTTCACCATTTCTACACCAACGTTTACAATCATTCACGTACATTCCCAACCCGATCAATGCAAACCAATCGGCCACCAGCGTTGTGCCCCAGCTTGAAAATGGCATATTGACACTACAAAAAAAGTGCGGGAAAATCAAATTTTGAAACCTTGATTTTTTCAAAAAAAACTTCGACATTACTTTTGGAATTTTTTCTCCGGACTAAATCCAAGTCTTGGACCGGACGTGGCACGCAATCCGCCGCGCGAAAAAGAATCCGAAATACCCGACAAAGAAGATGTGCTTCGTTTTCTATACACCAAAAAAAAATTCTAAATAAAGCTTCGAATTCTAATTTCGAATTTAATAATTTACCTTGAAAATATTCGTTTCAATCCCTTCGGTTTCGTATCATCCAAATTGATTCTTGGAGAAATTGGATGATTTTTGCCAGTCGATTGTATCATTTCGTTTTCTTGTGCTACGATGAGGAAAAACGATCAACATGTTAGTCTGATTCTGTCTAATTTTGAACCTAAATGGGCGGCGGTGTATTGTTACAAGCCTTCTTTTGTGACAAAGGTTAATGATGTTAACGTGGCGGACAAACTGGACATTAAACTTTTTAAAGCGAAAATTAACATTTGCCAAGACAAGACAAGACAACAGGAAAGAGAGAAAAAAAGAACCCTAATTCACCTAATTCTGGTGCACTGGCTGCACGTTTACTCTTCCTTAACCAACAAAATCTTTTACCAAATGTAACACCAAAATGTGGTGATTGATGACCATGATGTTGTGCGTGTTGTTGTTGGGGCGATGGCTTCAAATTGATCATTGGCGAATTGGGAGTGGAAAATGCTTTGCTGGATGGACTGCCATCATCATCCACCACCAATGATTGTGACATTTGTGCCAAGCGTTCATCATTCTCGTCCAGATTCTCTGGTTTCACTCGCAATGCTTTTGTATTGTGCGGCAACGTGGAAAACAATCCTTTACCAAGCTTATGCGCTTTTGATTCTTTTTTATGTTTCTTTTCAATTTTATGGCCATGTTTATCACTTTTCCCTGAACCCGTTACTATCGGACCACAATCCATCTTCATATTTTCGAATGAAGTTGAACGTGGCAATGAAGTGGTTTGCGACGTTAAATGTCCACCATTGGTGTTTGCTGTTGTCGCGGATGGCGGTGGTAAATTCAGATTGGGCGGAAGACTGGTGTACATTGGCGATGATTGATCCACGATCATCATCGAAGGCGGTGTGGTAGCCACCGAAATCGAATTCTGGCCCGGTTGTTGATGTTGATGTCTCTGGGCTCTGGGCGGAGCTATTGGCGAGAACCGGCCGCCACCACCACCACCGAACGTAGCACTGGAATCACGTCTCGATGTTGGTTCGGAATAAAAATAATTACTATTCACATTGGTCCTTCCGTATTGGCCGAACATCATTTCATGGTAGTTGTCTTTCAATTTCTACAAGAGCCGCAAAAAAAACATGATTTCATCAATCCCAAAATAAAACGGTTTTCAGTTGTCGACACCTTACATTTTTAATATAATCACTGGCGATAGTTTTACCACGAAGCAATGCTAGCTCATTGCCGGACAGTACATAGCCGGTGGCTCGAACAATTTGAGCCATGGTCAAACGTAATGAAGATATTTCCGTATCTCGTTCCAACAAACGTGTCTTCAACTGTTCCAATTCATCCTCTAATTTCATGTTTTGCTCTTTCAACATTTTCTGTTGGCTTTCCACATGCATCAATTCTAATTTTAATTTATCAACAATCGACAATAAATCACAGTTGGTATTCTCCAGGCTTTTCTTCGCCATCAACGCTTTTTTGAACAGTTCCTCCGTGTTCAACAGTTGTGATCGTAAAATGTTCACCACCGATTCTAATTGTATGATTTTCTCGGTTTTCGAATTGACATGCGATGTTGATGTTGATGTCTTTACTGGCTGCTGCTGTTGTTGTTGCTGCTGATGATGATGATATTGGTATTCATCATTGCCATCATGTTTCCCATGTTTATCATGCTTATGCTGTTGTTGTTGTTGCGGCGGCGGCTGCTGCTGTTGCTACGAATCAAAAAAGTACACATAATTTTAATTCAGATTGAAACACACCAATAAATTAAGACGGAAAAAAAGCGATATTTTTTTTGAAGCGTTTTTTTTTCGTTCGGGGAGAAAGTTCCGCCAAGGAAATCCAATCCACCAACATACTACATCCACCTAACTGATAAAACCTGTCATAGAACTGGCGACCATCATACCGATCATCACCGCCCATCATTAACGTCACCGCGATTAGCCAGAGAGCGCGAAATTACACAATTTATCCAAAAGTGATTACATAAGAGGTATAAAAATATATTAATAACATCACCAATTTCTTTGGTGGATGTTTCTATTTCAGAAAAATATATTTTGCTGTGATAACGCGCGTTAATCAAGCGCCAGCCAGCCACTATTTCTCGATAATTTTCCCTTCATTTCCTACGTGTAACCTAATTATTTATTATAGGAATCAGGAAATATAGAGCAGCAAAGCAGCGAACAGCAACAACATATCTACCTGTTGATCTTCCGTCATTTTACAAGTTGATGAATTTTCCATCATCATCATCGATTGAAATTGATTCGATTTGGTATTGTTCATAATGGGCGGATCGTTGGTAGTTCCGGTTTGATGATCTAGATATTCTGCTGCCGTTGGATGATGATGCTCATGCTGTGAATAATGATGATGATAGTTACCATTACCTGCATTTATGGATTGCGTTGATTTGTCACCACCATTGTTCATAACCTGGAAAAATCAAACAATAAATACACAGGTAAGTATCAGGAAGGGTTAATCAGCGAAAAAATTGTTGGATTTACAACCGGAACCGGAATCTCAATTAAATTAAATTAAATCAAATTCAAAGCATCAAAATTAACCTTTCGCAGATTTGACTGGCTCGAATAGGTCTGCGAAGCGATCGTTTGGGCAATATTGGGATATGAAAAATGATTGGCATAGTTAGTGGACGAACACAAATTGGACGATGTTAATGTTGATGATGATGATAATGGTGATAGGTAATCAATATTAATATTATTATTATGATTATTATGGTTATTATTAGCAAGATTATCCCAGCACGTCAATCCGACCAGGCTGTTTACCGATGATGGCAACAATGCATGATGATCATAATAATTGGATGATTGTGATGATGGATATCCAGTGGGATAAAGGTATCCACTGCCACCACCAGAATTGCTATAATAAGGCCCGTGGATCAGATCCATGCGGCAACATGAAGGCGATATGTTTGCATAATTATTATTAGCATTACGATGATGATATGAATGAAACATCTGTTGCTGAGCTGATTGAGCTTGTTGATGCGGCGGATGCTGCGTCCATTGCGACGGTTGAAATAGATGATAATTTCCGGAGCGATCCTGGAACGTGGGTCCGCTAGGGCAATATTGCAACGATTCTGTCGACATTGTGTTGTGGTCGTTGTTATGATTAGTGTTGTGATGTGATGTATAATGATTCTTCGACGATCCTGGTTGCTGTTGTTGACTAGCACCATGCGAGCCGGTATTGTTGAATTGCGATGAATATTGAAACAAATTTCTCGTCACCTCATCCAACAAATACGGATCAACTGAAGCTCGATAATCGGAACGATAACCGTACGCTGTTTGCGCAATGGCTCTTAAACGAACATTCAAATTATAATCATCAATCGGTTCACTAAATGTACGATGTCTTTGCTGTGGTTGTTGTTGTTGTTCATGATTTAGCTGTTTTGGATGTTGTTGATTCGTCAATGGTGATGGTTTGTCGACCTGATCATGTCGAGGATGTTGTTGATGATGACGATGGTGTTGCTGGCTGTTGGCGGTAATTTTTTCCTTTTCCGAACCAATTGTTGCATTTGAAGATGATTCAGCTGCTGTTGTTGAAGATGTTGTTGTCGATCCAGTGTTGTTGGATGTTTTCGACGAAGCTGATGAAGAGCCAATGGTGGTTGTTGAACAGTTTCCATCATCATCCTCATCCTCATCATCATCTGATTCGCCATCGTTGTTGGACCTTTCAGCTGTCGTCGTCGTCGGTGGTGGTGGTGGTGGTGCTAGCTGCTGTTGCTGTTGCTGCTTCGGCTTCGTCTGCATCAACTCGTTCTTCTTCATACTTCTTTTGGACGACCTTTTTTGCTTCAATTTTGCTTCAACAACATTATCACCTGAACCACCACCGTTGCCGCCGCCGCCACCACCATCTTGAATGTTATTTTCAGCCAATGATGTTCCGTCAGTGATAGATTTAGTTCCGGTACAATGATGATGATGATGATGATGATGATTTTTGTTGCTTCGATGTTTCCTATGTTCTTCTTTTTTCTGATGCGGCTGCCGCTGCTGTTGTTGGATACTGTCACCGTTATCCGCGTCCATTAATTGTTATTATTCTCATTTATTCTCTAAATCAAATTCTTCAGAACAAGTACCATGGATGGTAATAATAAATATGATGATGACGAGGAGCAGAAAGGTGGAAAGGATATTTTCTTCTGTGTCTCAATCTTCTTCCATGATCTATCATAATTCAATTGATCGTATCATGTCGGTGGCGGCGTCCCACCATGGCCATCATGATCACCAATCCCATGTGGCAAGGGCACGACCATCATTATGCAACAACAACAAAAATGAGATTCAACACGCCAATCTTTTTTTTTATATATATTTTCGGTTAATTTTCCTCGTAATAATTCTTCTTCTTCCAAGCAGGAAAAAATCAACAACAACAATAACAATAAAAACCAATAAACTTAACAGCTCCACACGCACACACACTGGCAAAAAAAGGCTTGAAGGCGCAAAGTGGAAAACTGAAATCTGGTTCAACGTGGTCGTCGTAAAACAATGATTGAAGCCAACAACTTCAGACACTTCTACCACGAAATGAACCGAATCAGGTGAATTTCAAAAATAAACTCTTGAAGCCAACCGTGTGGTGGTGTGTTGTTGGCCGCTAAAAGTAACGGTTTGCGCTTCAGCCTAGAACGGATTCCGCCGACCAACCCCAACCAACAGAAGCCAGCCAAGCCAAGTTGAAACAATTGGAGAAAATAAGAATCAAATACACAAATTTAAGCCCAACAACGCGTCCAACAAGTCTTTGTTTCTTCGTTTTTCTTCTTCGTCTTCGAGGTTTGTTTTCCAACATTTATGATCACCACCGACACACATAGACACAGACACAGACAAACAGCCGCCTCGGCCCAAGACTCGGATGCGGCTGCTTCTAGAGCAAAAACAGCACGAAATTCATCATCGGCATCATCTTCGCGTGTGCGTGTGCGTTTGTGTGGATGGGAAAACACTGCAAATTTACGAACAACAACAACAACAACACACAACAGACATCAGACACAAAATTCGGTTGGTGCTAAAAGCATCTTCTTCCACTTTTTTTCTTCAAGAACTTCAATATACAATGAACAACAACAACAAAACACAACAAACAAAGATTCGACACCAATGATAAATGTGGAAATCATGTTTCTTGTTGCACACAGGATTGGATATATGGGATGGTTATGGTATGCGCGTTCGTGTGCCTCGTGTGTGATACTGATCATCCATAATAATAAGAAAAAAAAAGTGTGACAAGAAGCTTGAAGCTTGAAGAAAATATGTGCTCGCAAAGAACAAACATCACCATTCGCTTATGATTATCCCTCGTGTGTGTGTGTATTTATGGAATCATCGTGGAAGGTTAAGATGAATCTCTCTCTTTTGGCGCGTAGGTTCTTTTTTCTTGGAAAAAGGGGGTTTGCGGTTTGGTTGGAAAAAACGAAATTGAAACCTCTCTTAGCAAGCCGAAAGGGGATGGAAACCGGAGAGACTAAAATGGAAATGCTTCTAAATAGAATCCGACTGGTTTTCTCACATCTTTCTCCATCTATCTCAAATATGCGGTTCTGATGCTGGCGGTGGAAGCTCCAGGATTTCGAAGTTTTAAGTTTCCAAACAATCGTAGTGGAAGCCAACAATGGTAAGAAGGATTGTTTGTTCTTATATATTAGATTTAGACAAAATTCACGCTTTAAGATGCTAACGGTACTACACACCCGATGCACACCAGAACATCGACGATCATCTCTTAAGGATCATCATATTATTATTATTATTATTAAATAATATGAATGAATGATGGCCGACAGGCAGATGGTATGATGATGATGATGATGGCTCTGCGGGTCCTCGCAATGGATTTTAAGTTCGGCAAAAGAAAGTGCAAATCCTCAGACATCCGTCGTCTCTGGTCGCAGTCAAAACAGACACACACATGCATAACCTCGATTCATCATACAGAAAAATGATGATGATAATAAATGAATGAGAATGGTAAGTCTCTCTCTTTCTTTTCTCTTCACCATTCGTTTGAATTTATTAACAAACGAACAAACAAGCGCACATTATTATTATAAAAATAGATTAGGTGTCAATCTTGAAGATTGGCGGGCAAAGATTTTTTTTCAAAATTTGACCAATCAGCCAATCATTTTTCATTTGTAGGTCATACGGATTCGAAATCGAACTCTTTTTTCAATTCTCAATCATATCTAAACTGGGGGATAACGGTTCAAACGGCGCGCGCGAACCAGAAACGACCATTTAACACAAAATGGACACACATAGCTCCCTGGCGCCTAACGTCAGGCGTCTCTTTTTACCATTATTATTCTCGATGAATATAATAGTGTTGATGATTATGATGATGATGATAATAAAACGAAAACTCACCTAGAAATTGAAGAAATTGAGTGCGTGTGTTCGGACTAATTTAGTGGCTAATCTTGCTGGTGGCTGGATTGATGATATGATTATAATGTCTCGAAGATGTCTAATAGAATGGTGCAAATCTAAAAATATGTTTTTTTTTTCTCGCGAAAATTACATAAGATTTGTTGTTGTTGTTGGTGGTGGTGTTGGTTCAATTGGATAACAACAAACACTTGGTCAAGCTTGACATCTATAATCAGAATGGATTGTGTGTTGGTGTGTATGGTAAACCGAACCACAAATTGAGCCAGCACTTAGATTTGCACCGAAAATCCATCGATTATCAATAATAATCGAAAAACAAGCAAGAAAACAACTGAACACGACCACGAAACTTGAGTTTACTACCACCACAAGCATCAATCCACCTTTATTACAAGACAACAACAAGATGGAGAAGAAAAAAATGAAAAAAAAAATAAAATGATGAAACCTAACAATATTTAGTCTGTTTCCTCCTCCTCCTGCTCTTCTACATCTTATTATTTTTTTTTTATTATTTTCTACATGTTCAACGACATTGGATGCTTCTGTGATCATCCACCACCGATGTTGTGGTGGTCGCCGCCTTAACCAGTGGTATCTTAATAGAAAGATACCAACTCCATAAAAGATATCTTTGGATGGATGATAATAATAATTATATTGGAGATGATTTTTTGCTGCGTGTGTGTGTGTGTGTCCAACCTACGCAAAGTTAATAATTTTCATTCATTTCTTTTCACAGCAAGCAAGAAAGCCAAGCAAGCTAGCAAGCAAACGAATGAATGAATAATTGAAGCATACGATTAAGATGTCGAGATTTGGTCAAGACAACAACAACAACATCAACAACTACAAGAAAGTTGATGATGGAGCCGGTTCGACATATTTAGTCCATTAGGCGAAACCATCTGGACACAGAAAAATTACATCAACCATCCCGGACAACAACAACAAAAAGGGAAGATTTTACAAATTGTCAATCATAATCATAATCATAATGATCATGATTAATGATGGCCGGGCAGCTATTTTGCTGTTGTTGTTGTCGAAGTTCATATAAAGTGCCATCATCTATCAAACATTGCACGACAAACCAACAAACAAATGAAATGAAATGTTACTTACGTTTGAATTTCGGTCTGGATACTGTTGTTGTTGTTGTTGTTGTTGTGCCAGATCATTTTGCGAGGATGTATTTGATTCTGAATCATCATCGTCATCTTTGGAATATTCTTTCAATTCTTGGAGCAAACGATTCAATTTATCTTGTTTTCTCTCATAAACATGCTGGCCATCAATATCATCATCATCATCAATATTGTTATTGTTGTTGCCGTTGTTTTGATTTTGGTCGCTTGTTGCAGATATTGTAGTCGGGATATTACCACCGACCAAAAGGTTATTGTTGGAAACATCATCACCGACACCATTGTTTTCAATATAATTATTGTGAATGTAGGATGTGAACGATTTGGATGATCCAGTCATTGACATCATCAAATCTGAATCAGAATTGGCTATAAATGAAAAATGATGGACAGAAAAAAATCAAAATCAATCAAAAACCATCAATAAAAAAAAATCACTTACTTGCGATGATTCCGTCCATTTTTTGCAATGCCAGGTGTAGTATTTGTGATGCATTCAATGCATTATTTTGTTGTTGATGTTGATGTTCGTTACCATTGTTATTATCATTTGATTGATTGTGATTATCCATTTTTTTCCTTGCACCACATACAGATCAATATGCTCAAATGCACAATCTTCTTTCCTGGTGGATGATTATACGAAATGTCGGGTTTAGATCAAAAAATTGTCGTCGTCGTAATAAGGCACTACAATGTTCAATAAATGTTGACTTGAACACAATCGTATTGTGATGAAACCTGTTGTTCTCAATCACCATCTTCAATGATTTGGCGAAAAATCAAACGGACGACAACCGGAATGCTGGCATGATGGCTGACATTACGACGAGAATCGTGATGCAGAATGGAATGATTAAAATGATTTTGTTTTTGCTGGAATGAACCAAGCTCACACAAAAATCATCTTCAATATATCCAAACCATCTGTTTTTTTCTTTCTTCATTGGACAAACATAAACAACCACATACACACAACGCACACGGGCGTAAGATGATTCGTGTTGGAGATTCGGGGCCGAAATTATTTCAACCAGAGGAAAATTCAACGATTCCGTTGTCAAGAGAACCAGAAGATAATGGCAAAAGTGGTAAACACATACTTGAATCTTGGATCAAGTCGTTTACTCGAAAAAAAATATGAGGAGCAACAAGCTGCTTTTTTCAAAGAGCGATGTTTCTGGTTTCGGTTTCAGCTGCCAACTGATCAACCGAAACATGAATGCATATCAAAGATAGATTTTTGTGCTTCACATTGAATATCAAAAGTGGTCGTCAGATAGGAACAAAAAACTAATGGTCAAATTGTATAAAGAGCTCCAACCGTAAAGTCTAAAGGTCAGCCAGCGAATCATTTCGGCGATTGACATTGTTTTGACAGCCAACGCAGCAAAAAAAATCATACGTCCTTTACTGATGGGCTTGACCAACTGAAAATGATCACGTGATCTTTGCTTGTTGTCTGTTGAATTTTGAACGATCGTTGGTGATTTTCAAACGAAAACGAAACATCAACCATTTTTGAAAGAAATGAGCTTGGAAATACCTGAAATAAAATGTTCCATACTTTTAGAAACCGTTTCTCAAAACGGTTGTTTGTTGAGCAGATCAACGATTTCACAGTGTCGTGTAAAACTTTGCCGAAATCAAAGCGGTGATTGTGTTTTGTTTTTGATGAACGATGGTAAATCAAAAGATTCAAAACGTTTCACAATGGCCAAAAGTCAAGGAAATTATCGTTTGAATACTAAATTTGTTCCGGATGGAAAATGCTCGATATTCTTGGTCGATTACAATGTTCGAATGTTTATTTCAAACTGTCCACCAAATGATTTGTCCATATTTCTAAAAGGATTTTGTTTGAAATGTAACAACACTAATCAACCAAACGTTTCCACAACAATGATGTTTCGACAGAATAAATCTCGTCCGACGAACATCTCAAAAATTAGTCCTTTGACTGGAAATGATCTCATCAAAGCCATTTCATTCCGTGACAGAACCAATTTGCCTTGTCCAACAAAGAAAAGTGTTCAAGAACAAGCAACATCACCGTTGGCGGCGAAAAAGCATAATTTTCAAAAAAGAAAACTAGCCACAGTTTTGGAAGAATTGTCTGAATCAAGTCCCAAAACCAAAAGAAAAATAATCTCATCCATCATACCATCTCCGGTTCGTTCGTTAAAAGTATTGAGCTCAACAAATTTGACTGATGATCAATCCAATGTTGTCAAAGCGGTGCTTAGTGGTCGAAGTGTATTCTTCACCGGTAGTGCTGGAACAGGAAAATCTTATCTGTTGAAATTTTTGATAAATCGTCTTCCTCCTCAAACCACTTTTGTCACGGCCAGCACCGGTATTGCCGCTTGTCAAATCAATGGAATCACATTGCATCTATTCGCCGGTATTCCTGCCAATTGGTTAGAAGAGATGCCCATCGAGAATCATGTACGAAAATTGACTCCGAGGGAGATAGTTGCTCGTTTGCAAAAAAATGAACTAAAAATACAACGATGGAAAAATTGCAAATGTTTGATAATCGATGAAATTTCCATGGTTTCTGGTGATTATTTTGAAATTTTGGATCAAGTTGCTAGAATAATTCGCCGGAAAGATTCGCCATTCGGTGGCATCCAAGTAGTGGTTTCGGGAGATTTTCTCCAACTTCCACCGATTTCCCGAAAAGAGAAAAAGAAGCGCTCATTCCAAACAAAAACATGGAAAGAAGTTATTGAACATTGTTTTGAATTGCGAAAAATTCAACGCCAAAGTGATCAACAATTCATCAACATTCTACAATCGATTCGAATCGGAAAAGTAGACAATCAAGTAAGAAATGCTTTGATCAAAACTTCTCAAAACGATCTCCGTAAGCAGAGCACCATTCCAACGCAATTATTTCCATTGCGTAAAGATGTGGATTCCGTCAACAACTGTCAATTGATGAAATTGAATTCCAAATCATATTTTTACAATTGTGAAGATAGTAGCCCGATCTATGGTGAAATTCTGGATTCACTTTGTCCTACTCCAAGAAAACTTGAATTGAAAATTGGCGCCCAAGTAATGTTAAACAAAAACATTGATATAAGTCGAGGCCTAGTGAACGGATTGACCGGTATCATTTTGAAATTTGAAAGCGAATCAATTGGTTCACAACAATTACCACGAATACGATTCATCAATGGAACCGAAACAGTGATCAATTATGATAAATGGTCATTCAGATTGCACGATAATCAAAGCGTATATCGTCGACATTTACCACTGCAATTAGCCTGGGCATTGTCCGTGCACAAATCTCAAGGAATGTCCATTAGCCACGGTGTGGAAATTTCTTTGGGTAAAATTTTCGAATCTGGCCAAGCTTATGTGGCTCTTTCCAGATCAACATCTTTGGACAATATCAAGATACTTGATTTTAACCTGAACAATATTATTGTGGATAATGATGCGCTTGAATTTTATCGTCAATTGAAATATGTTTCCTAGTTTTTAATCCTGGATTTTAAATGCATGATTATTTCGTTTTTTTATTATTAGTATTATTGTTATTATACAGCCTATGTTGGTGTTTATAATAATTTTTCATTTTTCGATCATATTCCTGGATTCGGTTACCATCCTTGTCATCCACCTCTAGATGTGGCAGGCTGCGTCCGATCAACCCAGACGCCCATTTCAAATATTCTCTCATGTATTTGCCTTGAAACAACCCCGGGGCGTTACTTTTGTCCAGCAATTCTTGAGGTATACGATAGGCCGGATTGATTTTCATTTCACCGGTTTGCAAATCAAGCTTAACCGAACCAATATCATCTTCGGTCGGCATGCCATCGGGAAATTTCAATGGCTTCAAACGTATCAAATGTTTCACTTCCCATAGCATGCTATTATAATGTGGAGTGTTGGGTATGATCACCGGAATATTGTTTCGCTGTTGATGTAATCCTAATCTTCGCAGGACTACTTTGATGTTCCTTTGGAACAAAAAAAAATCGAATTAGGAAAAAAATTTTATCCAAAAATATCTACAATACCATGGGTTTCCGGACATGGATTTATATCTCCAAACCAAATGAAACGGTGAAACATCTTCATCAGACAATGGCTTGGCTCGAATCTTGTTGATCTCTTCGAATTTTTGCTCCAAACGCATTTCATTCAAACCAAAAGGATATTTGGACATTTTTGCATCTTTTTTCTTGTATTCAAACGGTCCTTTGTACACCGGATGATAGATATAGTTGCGAATCTGTAGCCGAAATTGGGAAATGAAGCTCATTTTTACCGAAAAACAAACCAAAAAAAATATGAACAGAACTGATTGAGAGTCCCAAACCAACTGCAGTGCGAAACCAAATCAAAACACACATGTTTTCCGACTATTTCCTCGAAGTTCTGAATTTTTTCCATAATGGTTGAAATAGCCGACCAAATTCGAAAATTGAATTTCGTTCCAACAATCATTGGGCAATTGAATATAAAAGCTTAAATCATACGTCAAAGTTTCCGGTTTTGGCAATCCAGTTTAAAAATGTCCAGATGTATGGATTTCGTGTTTCAAATGATCCATTATCTTTATCGGGAAACTGGAAACCTAACTCTCAGTCCATTTGGTTTGGAAGTAACAGCATTGAGCTTATTGTCTGGCGCAAATCGTTCTTGCCATGAAGAATTGAGACGGATCATTTTTGGCAATCCACCATTGTCTGCCAAGGATACTAATCTATTGAGTGTTAACATGCGTAGCATGATTACCGAGATACGATCGAAAATCGAAGCCAATGTCAAGATACATAATTTCATTTTTGTTTCAACCGATTTTGAATTCATCGAATCATATTTGGATTCTGTTTCGTTCTATCTGGACACCAAAGTCAAACAGCTATACTTTTTGGATGAAACCCTTCAATCGTACAACGTTATTGAATCACACGTTAGCGAAACAACCATGGGCCGTATCAACAAGGTTTTACATAATGTGCCCACCGTAGCTCACATGTTGATCATCAACAGCAGTACGTTCCATCCGGAAGTGAAACCACCGTTGAGCACTTATCAGGACCGGTTCATCAGCTCCATGGATACTGAATATGGCTACGAAGGTACCACGGTGCCGTTCTCGATCAATCGTGGACAATTTAAATGTTACCAAAATATCGAATCCACCATGGTAGAGTTGACATATTTGCATACTGAACTGAAACTTTGTCTATTCTTGCCAAACGAAGGATTCCGCCCACGAGATATATTCGCCAATATGTCCTACTCGAAACTTTTGGCCATTTTCTGTTCGAATACTATGGCCAATTTGGAGGTGCACATTCCAGACATTCAGCTGAACATGAATATCGATGTGGCCTATGTTTGGCAATTGGTCGGTATAGAGAAAATTTTCCACAAGGAAACATCGGATTTCTCCCACATGGTCAAGAATCCGATCGGATTGCGTTTAGAATCACTGATATGCATCAGTGAAATAAAATTCAATGCAAATTTCAAAGAGAATTGTAGCGAAAAAAGTTATAGCAACAAGAGAAAAGGATCAACATCCGCTGTGATGAAATTTAATAGACCATTTATTTATTTCATAACTTGTGATACAAAATTTCAACAAAGAGTGGTGTTGTTCGTTGGCGTTGTCAACAGCGTTGATGATGATTCAGAATTAAAATCAGAATTGTCAGAATGATCACCCATAAAATCGTACCGTTACTACCGTTATTCATTCTGCAACAGGTATCTGGCAGCCAAAGCGGCAATCGGTGCACCAGTCGGAACCCCTGGAAACGAACCAGATGATCCGGCAATATCGATATGAGAATATGGTATTGGAAATTCCGAATCCATTCCATGCTGATCCATTTTGGACACCTGAATCAAGAATGCGGCCGGAATTTGATGGCCACGAGGCGTACGCGAAGATGGTGCATTGTTACTCTGAACAATATCCTCGTATTCTGATTTGCCTTCATTGAATTTGAAATCCTCACGACGAATGGTGGATATCTCGAACAGATCACCGACACGATCACCAGCCTCCTGGATCAATTGCGATGTACGCTTTTGCCGTGCCGGTCCATTGTCCAATATAATGGAATAATCGAAACCAACCGCCATACAACAATGTCCGGTCAACGTGGCAATGGTGAACATTTCTGCATTTTGAATATTCTCCGCAATGATCTTCTCTTTGTAGTAGGTCATCAAATCCACCATTGCCATCCGTCCTTCGGCATCAGTGTTACCGATACGCATTCTGACACCGGCCCTGGACACGATCAGCTCATCGGCAACATAACCATTCGGTCCAATACTATTACGTACCATTGCCAGTGCACCATAAGCGCGTACGTTTTTCGGTTTGATCTGGTTGATTGTCTCGAAAAATCCGGCCACAGCAGCAGCGCCACATTTATCCCTGTGCATGCCGGCCATCAAACCACCGGATTTAATATCGGATCCACCTGTGTCATAGGTAACACCTTTTCCGACCAGGAACAATGTTTTTTCTACTGCTGCTCCTTCTGCTGGCTCATAACTTAAAAATATCACACGGGCAGAATGACGCTCAACACTGGCTCGATTTACAGCGGCTACAGTTAACAAACAAAGAGACAAAATTTCAATCAGAATCATCATCAGAAACCGGCGACTCTGAGCGGTGTACCTAAACATGGAAATTCTTTTTCAATCATTTTCAAATCGCTTATAATTTCCACTTTGATCGAGGAATTTTCAAACAAAGCTTCAACATATTTCGCACATTTCGGTGCGCTCATCCTTTCTGGATCTGAACCACCAATATCTCTGGCCACCGCACGTCCACATTCAATTGCTTTGGCAAATTTCAATATATTTTGTTCACGTTTTGCATCCTTAAAATTGGTAAAATCCACGCAATCAATTTTCATAATATTCTTAAATTCACGATTCTCCAAAGGAACATAAAGAATCTGATAGACGCCCAACAGTATGGCCAAATCGAACAATGCATATCGTTCTGGTATGGCTTGATTGGTGGGCAACACCAACAATGGTGCACGGGCGCCAGCTTTCAACGCTCTGGTAAGGCCTCTGGTTGCAGCATCCATGAATGTTCGTGCATCATCAAAATCCCGATTGATCGGTCCAACAGGTGAATAGATTAAACGTTTAAATGAAGTATTGGGCAATACGATCATGCCACCTTCACTTTTATATTTTAAATCATATTCTTTTTGTTCATCGATCAATTTTCTATATTGTTCCAGATCACCATTGAATGTAATCACATCGTTTAACGAAACAATGATTAGTGCATCACATTTTTTATCAGCAACCGTGGTCGGTGCAGAATTTATACCAAATCTAATGCGGGTAAAAAAAAATTATATAATTTTTGGTTGCTTCCACACGAATCCAATGCAGTTACCGATGTGGCATGATTGTTTTTTTGGGGGAATAATTTTTTCGTTTCTTCAAATTTCAAATTTTCCAAGATCACAATCGAGTTTCAGTTCTGAAATCAAATGGAAAACAAAAACAATTTTTTTTAAATAATGGACGTTATGCAAATGATGATGATGATTATATAAGAGAAGAGAAAAAGTGCTGCACCACAATATAACCAAACAAAACACTGGGAAAATAGGTAATAGGTAAGTTTGTCGCATACAAAAATAAATCGCTAAAAGATTGAAAGATGATGATAATCATAAAAAAATAAAGCTTTTTGAAGATTATTATTTTCAGTTAATTACAATGTCAATTTTTCGTTTCGTTCTGTTTCGTTTTCTCCTCTTGTTCTGGTCGAATGCTGGGAATTTTTTTTTGCTTTCTTTCTTTCTATTTCTTTCTAACAACCAACAATTGTCAATAGGACGATGATGGTGGGGGGGATGGATTGGATAGATTTTTGGCTGCTGCTGCCGTCGATGATGATGTCGAAGTCTGTTTTGGGGAGTGAATGAATGAATGATGTTTGGTGTGTGTATGATTATTATCGTATCACACACACATTTGCCCAGAGCAAAGAGCAACCAACCAACCAAACCAGCCAGAAATCAATGATAAAATATGTAACACACACACAACATTTGAGGATAAAAAACGAATCATTCGCCAAGCTCGTGGACAATATGTATGGTGTGTGTGGGTGAAAGTTTAGTGTCAGGTTCACCATCATCATCATCATCATCATCGAAAGATATTCTCTAGGATCTGGTGTTTGCGTAATAAGACGACGACGAGGACAACGACGATAGAATCAACGAAGCGATAGATTAAGCGAAGCAGCAGCTTAAGTGCATCTAGGGGGATGAAACAAAAAAAAACGCCAATAAATAATTTGCCCAACAAATATATATTATTGTGTATTGCTCTTACCAATGTTGATGTCGTAAATTTTCAATGATACCAGATTGATAAGAGGGAATTCTTGGAAAAACCTCTCAATATGATAAAAGCGCTTAGCTCAACTATGATCTATCTGTGTGCTTGTGTCTGTGTCTTTTTCTTGGGTGTATTTCCCTGCGAATCTCGCGGGTGTTTGCCGCTCGCGTTTTAAAAACGACAAATAATGAAATCGATTTTGAAAATTGTTACCAGTCGGATTCGTTTTATTGGCCACAAGGGTATTCCTGGACAGAAATCTTGATGTTTATTTATGTAGAACAATTTGCCGTGATTGGATCGGGCGTGTATGTGTGTTGGGGGTGTTTTTTCGGTTGTTGTTTGTCAATAAAATGTAATTTTATGATGGCACACGAAGGATAATAATCATGATCAGTAAAACTGCATACCTAAATGTCGACGTATTGCTGTTGATGTTGTGGTTGTTGTTGTTGTTGTTGGAAGATATCCGACGATGTTGATCAATGATTATCAAACTTAATTGAACGAATAAAATAAAATATCAATCATTGGAAAAAAAATAATTGGAGAGAGTAGAAACGCCGACTGACACCGAAATGAAACAGACAGCAAACCAACGACGAGACAATACCAAAAACAAATCAGCTGTGCGCTTCCCCCTCTGGTGGTGACGGGCGAAACGCTTTTTTTGTTTGGTTTAAAAATTGCTCCACCAGATGGCAGCACGTTGGTTTTTAAGGATGCGGATTTTGAATTTTCGAGGGAAAATTTTTTTCGCCCCGAAAAAAAAAACAAAATCAAAGCCGTCATTTCCGTTTCCAATTATCATGATGATCATGCACAGTATAGAAATTAATGAGATTTTGCACATTACGCGTACAATAACGAAGGCGAACGGCTTTCGATATTCGAGGAATCTCGATATTCGGATCGATGAATCACATTTCTCTTTTTGGGCCCTGTGGTCCAATCAAGATGGATCGTTTTGGTTGGTGTTTGAGGATCTTCCGATATCTCTTACTTTTTGTTGTTGTTGTTATTTCCTTAAATAATAAGAATGCTGATGATCCTTTTTGTTCTTCGGACACACTTCATTTTTTTGTTGTTTGCTCGTGTCGTTTTCTCCTTTTTTCGTTTTCGCTTTCTTTTGTTGTTGTTGTTGTTGCCGTTGTTCTACATCTCGTTTCCTCTGGTCTAAAGACATCTGATAATGACTTGGACATTACCGAATGACAAATCGACTTTCTCCGTCTTCCGAAATTCTCCGTTGTCTTTAGGGGGTCTTTTTGTTGGAAGCTTGCTTGCTTTTCCGTTTATAACTTTTGTTTTTTCTTCTTCTTCTTCTTCTTCTTCTTATTCTTATTCTCGTGATTTCGGTTTCTCCAACAAAAAAAATAAGCCCCAAACTCAAAATCGTTCGGTCTCGTAATAATAACGCGGCGGCAGTAAGCGCCTTGTCTGCGTGTGTTAATGGACTTCTCTCTCTCTCTCTTGTTTTGGGCTTGCAATTCTTCCGTTTCATTTTCCATTTATTTATCGAACGAGAATGGTAGAAAAAGGGATTGAAAAAACCATGCAACGTGTAATTATAAAAAACCGACGACGAATGAAAGACAACGTGGGCGTTTTGGTCGTCGTGGTCGTGGTGTGGCACATGACCATGAACGACGACGACGACGACGAAACGACGATGAATTTATTCTTGTTTGTTTCTTTCTCGAATTTGTTTTCCTAGTAAACTAGTCTAGACTGTTTTTCGGCGAATTTAAACGGAACGAAGGAATTCTGGGTTCTACTACACTACTAGTTTATTTATGTTCGTCATCATCATCATCATCATCTAGTGAAAGTGGTGCAAGAATCTGTTATTACCGAAGAATTATTGGGAATGTTCTTAGGATTCCATAGCGTTGTCGGTCGGTGCTGTTGTTTGGTTGATTGTTTTCTCAGGAATTTTATAAATAAATAAATAACTTTAAACTAGCTACATCGCCACATGCTTAGGCACATCCAGTTCCGCACACACACACACACACACACCTACACAAATTTCTCGACAACTCTGGAACACAGGAATTTCCGTGGAACGGTTCCCGTGTTTTACTCATTTATTTTTTTTTTCGTTCCGTTCAGAAAATCTAATTTGGATCCCACAAATGGATCCCAACACATACACACTGATGGATCCTGTGTGTGTGTGTCTATTGATGAATAATTGAAGCGCAACAGAGACAAACCGAGAGAGTATCCGAAATGATCCAAATAACCAAAAACAACTCAAGGTTCCTTCGGGCGTCACTAGACTAGGTCCTAGACCAATCGACCCATTTTGGAATGTTTCCATCAATGTGATGGCCCCTGGGAGTGTTCCAAATGATGTGTGTGTTTGTTTTTCCCCACTCCTCTTCTTCTTCTTCTTCGTTTAAATGGAGACGAACCTGGAACGGCGGCAGCGGCGGGCGCCACAAGAACGCGAAAACAAAATAAAATAAAATAAACCTGAATTTTTTTTGGCTGGAAAATAGTAAACACACACACACAGCCACAATCGCCGTCAACCGAAAAAAAAAAGAAAAACAGGGCGACATTTCAATTATCCGATCCAATTGCGTTTCAAGTTGTTCGGAGTGTTCGTTTTTCGGGTGCCTCTTTTCGAATGATTGGCTGGCTGGATGGATGGATGGCTGGCTAGCTCCATGGTTGGTTTTTTTTGGCGCGAATATCAACACCACCAATATGTGATGGTGGTTGGATGGTGGTGGATTTCGATTGGTCCAGCGCTCGCAAAAGAACAAGCACACACATTTTTTTTGGACATTAACACAAGGTAATTATTTACCACCATTCGTTTAAGATTTTTTGTGATATAAATTGCTTCTAATTTATGATTTAACTCTCTCTCTCTCTCTCTCTCCGCCCAACGATGATGGTCGTCGTCGTCGTCTTCGTTTTGGGCAACCATCTTCGGCCATCTTTGGGGTGGCCTTCGAAAGAGGCACCAGATTTTCGTTCACTAGTCGCGGAATCACTTATATTCGGGTGCCTCTTGTCGTCGACGACGCTTTCCCAGACTCGCTTTTTTTGCCAATAATCCTCACCATGATGAAACACCATGATGATGATCGTCGTCGTCATTATGATGATGATGATGGTTATGACCACCATCACCACCACCAAGGTTTTTGGACTTTGTCGATGTCCTCGATATCGTTTGGTGTCTTCACCTAAGAAAAAAAAACGATGTCATCCAACCAAACGTGAGCAAACATGACGACGATTATTATTATTATTATTAAATTCTTTCGGGTAATCATCATCATCATCATCATCATTATCATTATAATGGCCAGGATCGGCTTCTTGAATTTTGTTTCGTTTTTTTTTGGTTACGTAACAAAAGAGTTGCATAACAAAAGGTGTATAAGAGAGAGTGAACCAACCAAATTATTATAATGATGATGATGATGATAATTATCATCATTTTCATAGCACATTCTGGTTAAAGGTAATCAATTATATAGTTTATACGTATATGGAATCGAGACTATGGTAACGCCCATTTGGACGCACACACATTTCCCAGAATTATTAACTCTTTTTTGATTGGCTGCCTGATTGCACAACACCACCGCCTTATTGCGCGCACAAAATTTGACTATTTCTCCGAAATGTGACTTTAGCGTTGTTAATGGTATGTTAACCAGTGAGAGTCAAAGTACGGCCCATCGAAACATTTTTGTTTGCGACCAGCTTTAACAGCAGTACGCGCGTCTATGCATGTTTGACGCCTATAACAACCGTTCGCCCCTCTGATAGGTTCATTGGTGCGATTCGACCCGATGAGGAGACACACACTATAAACGCAATGTGAAGCAGCGATCAGCTTCAGCCAGCCACATTACTGCACAACTTTTCTGTGCTTGTTTGACGCCTATAACAATCGCTCGTCGCTCTGATTGGTTCATTGGTGATGATTTGTCCTGATGACGCGGCACACTATAAACAGTAGAAGATAAAGGGGTATTTTTGTTCTTTTCTGTTCAGAGATGTCCTTGTCCCTCATTGGCCACACCCTTTTCGAGCCTAAAAGCGCAAATAGCGACCGCCCTAAATGTCTGTCTGCGCCGTTGTTTGCGTACAAATTGATACCTTTCAACAAACACGCAGCTACTAAATGTGTTTGAAGGCAAAATGGAGGCGACAAAAAAAATTAATTACTTAATGGATTTGGTGAACGTTCTTGTTAATGGTGATGGTGGTAACTATTTTGTTTTTTCTTCTTCTTCTTCTTCTTGTTGGTGGACATCCATTTTGGCTGGCCATCGTGGACTCACCACCACCATTAATATGGCCAAGATTTTGTCAAGCGTGTGGACAAGCGTGTCTGATGGTGATGATGTTGGCGTTGGTTTTTCCAAAGAAATAAGCGTTGTAGCGTTGGAGCGTGGTGTTTTTTGGGCGTTTCAGTCTGGATCTGGTCCGACAAAATCCTATCCTGGGGACTAACTCTGGACACAGTTCCAGAATTAAATCCGTAGTGGCGCCCTCTTCCCCCCATCCGGAATGATTGATGAACAGTAATCTGGGATCTGGGACCCAATCTAGATGGTTCTACATCGAATGTAACAAGACAAGAACAACAACAAAATTTTTGGGTATCAGGTGGAGCACCAGAACCAGCTTCAGCTTCAGCAGCAACTTGAAACTTTTTGTTTCCTTTTTGTTCGGGGCCGTCTGGTCTGGTGTAATTGAAAATTATGGCCGCCCAAGATCATTTCCAGACAGACAGACAAGAATCCTGGATTCCTGGGAAAAAGAGAAAAAGAAAGAACACAGGGCGTGAATTGGGTAAACTTTGAAATCCAATTAAAATTAATCAATGTCAACGATATATTGTTATTATTATTATTAAATAAAATCGATCTCACCAAAATCAAGAATCTTTATCAGCAGATCTTCTCGCGTAACGCAATGTTTATGTTCCAGAAACAAGAATCCAGAATCCGAAACAGAATTCCGCCGACTGGAAATGGCGTTCAATCTCTTTGAATTCTTCTTGATTTCTAGATGGTTAAAATGGTGAAACACTGTAATGTACATCCAAGAATTATCTCATAAATGATGAATGTCTTCATGTCGTCTGAGACGGGATTATTTTTTTGTTTTGTTTTGTTTTGTTGGATCCAAGATCAAGAGTTTTTCGATTAGACAGGCGACTTTTGGCTTGAGCGGCTTAAAATTCGAATTCGAATGAAAGAGAGAGACGAACGAATCGATGCTATCGATTTGACTGATCATTACCGGAGAATAATTCGAATTCGAAGCCCGAAGAGACTTTGCCGCCACTTTTCTTCCTTTTTTATTATTCTTCTTCTTCTTATTTTCTGTCTGGGTCCCGTGTGTCGCCCTGTATCGCATTATTTGTGGCGCCCAATTTTCGTTGTTGTTGTTGCTTGTGTTTTTTTGTTGTTGTTTTTATTTTTCGGGCACTGATTTCTCTTTCCCGTCTGGTGAACATTTTCGTCATACTAAATTATCAAGCTCAGTTGGCCGGGTGTGTGTTTGCTCAAATGGAACTCTCCGAAACTTTGAAGTTCATTACATCAGACATACCAGACAGACAGCAAGACAGACTTACGCCACCAATATCCAAGAGAATATTCTGGGTACGTACATTTTCCCTACTTTCACTTTTCATTCTTGTTTTTGTTGTTGTTGCCTGTTGAGGATTATGTGATGTGGAAGCAAAACATACACTCACTTACACACACAAGCCAGACACACCGCCTTCTCCTTCTGACGCCCACCTATGCCAAACATTATTATTATTATCATCATCATCAGGGTTGTCGTGCAAGAAGTGTGTCTATGTGTGTCTGCATCAGAATTTTTCCCCAAAAAAAAGTTAAAGTTGTCGTTCTTATTATTCTTCTTGTTTTTGCTTCTTTCGTACTTTTGGTTTTCTGTTCTCAGCATCCATAATTTTTGTTGCTGTTGCCTATCCTGTGCTGTGCTTGGTTGTGTTGTTTTCTCTCCGGCTTGGATTTTATTTTTCTTGTAGTTTTTTTCGGTTTTCGGTTCAGTTTCCTTGAAAACATGTCTGTCTGTCGTCTGTGTTATGGCTCCAATAAACAATGTTCGGTGTGTGTGTTTGTATGCTAATCGTAAAGATCCGAGCCACATCTTAGATTTTCGCCTGCTTTTCGGGCTCATCTAAGCGCGCAAACCGTGAAACCAACTGTGAACGGAGGGCGAGAGAGAGAGAGAGATAGTGGATTCTTCTTCTCCAACGCACACAGGTCTACACGTTCTTTTTTATCCCCTTAGACTAGATTCCGTGTTTTCGGAAAACATGCAAAGATTTAACAACATCAAACCGAATGGTTAAACTAGCCAAAGACAGGCCGGGGAAAAAATAAAGCTTCGAAATGGAAGAGTAAAAGAAAAATCCGAAACGTTTATTTCTGGTCTCTTTTCTTTTCTCCTTTTCCTTTTTCTTTCTTTTGCGTCTGTCTGTCTGAGTCCCGGTCGCTCGCCGCTCTGAAGAAGTAGAAGTTTTCTTATTAATTTCGTCTTATTTTCTTTGATAATAATTTTTCTTTCCGAAATTTCACCTTCTGGTGTCGATGGCGATGTGAGGGTGTGAATCCCTTTTCTTCGATGTACACTTGCCATCATCATCATCATCAACATTTTCTCTGCTTTGCATTGCATATTCGAATCATCAAACAAAATAAAAGGAATGTGAACCACATCCTCACACCAAAAAAAACTTGTGCAAAGTATATCTGTATCGTTTTCTTTTTCTCTGTCTGCCTAAGATGTGATGTGATGTGATGTGATGTTCTTACTGCAGATTTCATATCCCTAAGCAAATGTCTGGTTTGGATGGCGAGAGAGAGAGAGAGTTTGTAATACAAAAGTGCCTCCAAGACGCCAATATGTCTGCACCGGGGAATACAGTGGAAGCTCTTTGACGGATGCGCGCAAAAAAACCACATGGTTCACTCATAAACCACGTTACATTCGAATTTTGAATCCCAATTAATTCTAATTGCGATTGTCCAGCCTTGTCCAGAATCTGGAAATCTCAGATTAGCTCGAACGTTTTCCCCAAGACGAGTTGTGGATGTAGGGAATTTATACTCTTTTTTTCGCCTCGCTGTGCGTGTGTGTGTCTGCATGTAGATGACCGGGATTGTTTGTCTTTTTTTTCTGCTTTGGCCATGGTCGTCTACATCAGGGCTTCTCAAACTGTGGGTCGCGACCTCAAAGGGGGTCGCGTAGCAAAATTTTTCCCTACTTCTGCCATTCAAAAAAAATGGCATTTCATCACAAGGGGGTCGCGATGAAAAAAGTTTGAGAAGCCCTGGTCTACATCATCGACGTCGTCGTAGTTGTCGCATGTTGTGTCTGGTCTTTTTTTCCTTTCATTCTTCCTCGCTGTTTTTCCTTGTCTGTCTGTCTCTCTCTCCTTCTCTCTCTCGCTGTGTTTGAGAACCGACCAAAACACCACCAGATCGAATAGAGAACCACATTGTGGAGACACATCGAAGAATGCTCTTGGGCTCTTCCCGCACCAGCCAGCCAGCCAGCCCGCACACACAAATCAGAGAAGAATTTTGTTTTTCGCCGCTAACAATCTATTCGACCACTACCAGTCCGGACAAAACACATACACAACCACAGCATTATACAGTATATCCAGAAGCAGACTAAACACACACACGCAGACACCAGCAAATCCAACCGAATGGGAATATACTTCGGCTGCTGCTGCTTCTTTGCATGCGTTGTGGGGTATATTCTGCATGGATAACCGCATACCATACGCACACCAACAACAATACCCGAAACGAACGAAAACAAAATAAACTGAAAAAAAATCATTATCAACAACAACAACACCAATCTTGTCTTGTCTTGTCTTGTCTTGAGTCTCTCGTCTTTGGATTTTATTCCACCATACACACACACGCGCTTACACCAGACACACCAGATTCTACTCTCGTGTTTGTAGTGTGTAGTGGGGATTCTTCAACAACATCGAGAAAAAAACACGCGGTGTACCACACACACACACTCCTGGCACACCAACCAAAACCAAAACAACAACGATAATAATACTAGTGAAATTTATGTAGATAGCGGATAGATAGCACACACACACTCACTATTCTTGTGTAATGAGGCGATCTAGTTTCTTCCCAGAATCTCCATAATGATTCTGTGCTTGTGTGTGCCCTCCATGTGACACGACTCATCGTCATGATGATGATGATGATTATCATTCGAAAAAAGAAGAATAACTAGTCCACACACGTTTTCATCGGCAGGGGCAGGAATTGGATAAAGAATCTTTCCAGTCGGGATTAGTCGAGAAGCATGTCGTCGGCGGCGGTATCCATGTGTCTGTTTTATGATTCTGATTCTGATCATCATCATCATCATCATCACAACCACCATTGTCGACGACAAGATCATTCTACAATCCACCACCACCACCACCACCACCGTCGCCAACAGCATCACACCTCATCACCTTACTAACCTTGGATTTCTGTGTGTCTATATGTGTGTTGTCTGTCTGCCGGATTATGTATGCGACGTGCTAGGTGTATTTTATTATTATTCAGAATATATTAATCCAATAAGGATTCTTCTTTTTCTTCTTGTTGGGATGTTTGTTTTTTTGGGCGAACACCAACTGCTCTTCTTCCAACAACATCAATAATATTCGGCGCATCATCAGCACGCTGCAAAAGTTCGTATGCATGGCATGGAATTATTATTATTATTATTATTATGGTTATGATCGTTATTATTCATGATTCTTGTTGGTTTTTGCTGCTTCTGCTCTCGTGTTCAGTTATTAACACTTTTTCTCGTGAATTTTTTTTGTTGTTGTTCAGGAAAGGAAAACTTATGGAAAACACAAAAACAACAAGAAGAATAAGAATGAGGAGAACCGAACAAAAACAACAACAAAAATGAATGCAAAATCTTTTTCAAGACCGTTTTTTTCTTCATTTTGTTTTGTTTTTGTTTTCTGGTTTTTGTTTTGTTGTTGTTTCTTCTGCTGCTTTTCCCAAAAAAACGATGCTGAAAAGCTTTGAAAGCTAGAGGAGAGAGAGCGATATGATTCTATCGTATGTTCGCCGTGTCATTTTTTCATGTCTCTGGGTTATTGTGAAGAATACTTAGAAGACGTCGACAACGACGACGACGACGACAAAAGTGGTGTTTGAAGAATAATGAGCCTGTATGCAAATGCAGCATGATGTCTATGGTGGTGGTTTTTGTGGATCATCAAACTACCAACATGCCAAGTATTTGTCAGCAAAGAATCCCGAAATCAGAAAAGAAAAAAAAACTTTTCTCCAGAATAATTTTTGTAAATGTGTGACATAATTCTTGTGTGTATGTGTGTGATGTGATGGATACATGTCTTTTCTTCGCTCCACACCAATGTACTTTGCCCATCACACACATTCACACAGATACACGCACAAATTCAATTGAAACAAACCACCACCAACACAAAAATGTGAACGATTTTTCATTCTAAATTCTGTGGCCATGTTTCTTTTTTTCCGATTTTCGCCAAACAATTTTCGGTATTCCCATCGTCCGATTTCAACGGAATCATCATCTGTGATCATCTCGATTGAACAGCGTTTTTCCGATATTCATCCGTAGCGAACATCTCTCCTAAACATACATACACACAAACACACATCTTGCTGGTCTCATCTATTTATTCAATTCGAAGAAGAAGACGACGACGAAGAAATGTTGATGAACATCATCAACTTCCTAGCCACATTCCTGATAAATCGAAGACAAAAAGCAGAACGAAGCAGCAGCAGCAGCAGCTAAACGAAAAAATTTGAATGCCGGATGCTTAAAAGTGCGTGTGTGTGCTTTCGTGATTTGATTTTATTCAATTTATACATTGATCGTTGTTGCTGTTTTCTCTATTCATATTTTTTTTCTGTTCCTGTGAAACGTGTAACCAATCTCCTCCCATCAAATCTCGCCCATAGCCAATCAAATCGATCGAAATCGGTAGGCGCCGGTGTGTGAGCGAGTGAGTGTGTCTGTCTATCTATCTGTATGTGTGTGTGTCTTGTTAACATCTCTCTCTCTCTAATGAAACTAGGCGTACCGACTGGCATGTATCTCTCATTCAGTCTCTCACTCACTCACTCTCTCTGGCTATAAGTTTTGTATTTTAAAAAATATAAAAGCGCCAAACTGCGTCCTACACGCACAACTGCAAGCATGCTGAACGCATCCCATCATTGATATTATCAATCTTGGTAACACACCACCACCCCACCATTTTTGCTTTCAGCCAATATTGTTTCTCCGGTGTTTGTATGTGTGAGTGTTGAACCTAACCGCCCAAAAAAACATTTTTCTCCTTTCATTCATGCCATTTGGGATTTTTTTGGGTTGGATTTGAATTTAAGAATCACCATCATCGTATGAACTAGAAAAATGTTACATAAAATCAAGGGCATTGATTCATAATTTTGGTTTTTTTGGCGGATTTTTTATTACAATTATTATTATGTAATGTAATAATAATATCTTTTAAGACATTTTGTGTGTGTGTTGGCTTTGTGGAGAAGAAGCTACTTCAATTTTTTTTCTCTCTCTCTCTCTTTTGATCGGAATTCCTTTCCTGTGTTGCTATTTTTTGTTGTTGGTCGATCTTTGGCCACGCTGTAAATAAGACAAGTCCTCGACATATTGAAAAAAAAAGAAGAGAGAGACAAGAATGTAATAAGAGAGAGAGAAGAGGCGGCATCCACATCAAAAAAGAGAGTATAAATTAGCCACTGTATATATGGTTTGAGGATGTGTTTTAACATTCGACCAACACTGCTGATCACATTGGCCATCATTCGACCAGACCGACGAAACAAAAATTAAAGCTTCGATTGGAACGAACGAGATTAGTGGGAGAGTGTTGATCTTACAAATCGAAAAAGCATATCCAAACCAGACGACATCCTCGACCAACCACCATCATCACCAAGATTCATCATCATACACTTTGGAATTTTGAATGTTGATCCCAATTCTTGCAGTGAGAAGAGAATCTGGTGTGTATGTGTGTCTATTTGCTCGATTAGACATTGTGACAAGCGATCCTTCATTTTGTTGTTTGATTTGATTTGATTCCCGAGGAAATCATCAACACTTGATGATGATGATATGATTGAGACGACCGATATCCAATTTGAATGAATGATAATTTTTGATGGTCGTAGCCGGTGGTTGTTGGTTCATGTAGCTTCTGCTGGCTTCTGTGTAAATGTCTACCGTTTATACTAATCAAATATCTTCTTCTTCTTCTTCTTCTCTTCTTTTTTTCAATGCAGATTTCCACTAAAATTTTCTGTGTGCCATCACCAAACTACAAACAAAAGATTCTCCGTCGTTGTTTGTCTACCTCTCTCTCTCTCTATCTTCGCTTCACTTGTGGTTATACAAGGGCATTGATTTCCTCTTATAATTTTTATGTTAAATATTTGATTCTGATTTTCTCCTGTGATCATCTACAAAATTCGCACTGACCTCTATTCGTTCAAAGTGGTTGGCAATCTCGCCTGAATTTAGTTCACGATTCAAATTTGTTTTCCGGAATCTAATTACCATAACTTTGCTCTGGTCTGATTGATACGGTTATGTCAACAATTATTGTTATTAAGTGTATTAAAACATCACCAAGATTACAACCAACAGCTAGAATTTTGCAAATTGATCGCAACAAGAGGAAAGACCTGCGTGTTGGTTGGCTCACTGTGGTTGACGCCAAGTGACGACTACCACGGGGATACCTGGCGATGTTCTTTAATAATTTCCATTTGAAGAAGAATGGCAGTAATGATAACAGCAGCAGTAATAATTACAGTAACATCAACAACAATCCTAATAACAGTTTATTTAATGAATCGTCTTCATCCACAACATCAACAACAACCACGATCATCAACGACAACATCATCAACGACGGCAGCAAAAGCGGCAAACAACAAGCATCATCACCGTTTCATAATCATCACCTTCGTTATCAACAACCCTTCCATGATAGTAATTTTGGCGGAAACAGTGGAAACCACCACAATAATAACCGACAAACAAACCAGAAGCAACAAACGTCTGCGCTGGCATCTTCCAAAAATTCACATCATTACCATAATACCAACAATAATAACAGCAGCAACAGCAGCGGTAACAACAACTTTTTCAGCAAATCATATTACGAAGATGAATTACGCCGTGTCTATATACGGCCACCGCCAAATAGACATGTTAATGAAGCGATTCTGGCCGAAAATAATCGTAATCATAATCGTATTACACAAGACCGATCTTCGGTTTTATCGACTACGTTGCCTTTCAATAATAAATTCCCGGCATCATCATCTACAACATCATCTTCATCAAGTTCCTTCCATCTTCCTTCGACGAAAAAAAATCATTCTAGCTCAATGTTTGGTGTTTTCTCATCATCATCGTCGTCGTCTACAAAATCGTTACTATCCACCAACAAAACATCAACATCATCATTGTCTCATTCTTCATCATCATCACCATCCAACACCACAACTTCAAATAGAAAATGGTCTCCGTTTTCATCATTTGGTGGCAAAAGATGACATCAACTTATTGTTATTATTAATAATTCTATTATTATTATTATTATTATCGGTATCATTGAGGGTTACCCGGCGACCAAGACACCAACACCGAAGACAACGACGAAGGAAATACTATACTTTGCCGGCAACGATAAAAGACGACGACTACTGCGACGAAGATGACTACCACAACAAGGACATCAATATAATGATAATCAAAATGAAAAATGTCTACGATTATTATAAAGATTTTACGATCAGAAACACCATGATGCTCCAAGAAGGATACTCATTATTATTATTTTCAATGTCATTGTAAATCAAATACCATTTTGGTCCCACATCCAACTCAAAGCATACTGAGCACGCCTAACATTACTACTGATACTGTAAATACAATCCCCGCCTCTCCTTTCATTGTTGATTGCTGCTTTGGTGTTGGCAATTCGAATCCGAATTGAAGATTTGGAATCGGTTTGCGACGCTTTCCTTCCCTACCCCCTCTCGCACACATACACACAGAGAGACAAGCCAAAGCCATGCCATACCAATCAGACCGAGACCCCTCCTCTCTTTCGCTCTAGCTCTAGCTCTCTGTCTGTCTCTTGATTACTATTATCTTTTACTTGAATCTTTTACTGTATTTTTTTTGGTGCCAATAATGGAAAGAAGAGAGATAGAAAAAGGGAGAGAGAGAGGGAGTGACATAATAATAAGAAGCTTATCATCCGCACACACACACACACACACATATGAACATCCCCCAATATTTTCAGCTCTTCTCTTCATCATCTATACATATTATCACTAACACTAACACACACATTTGCCAACACCCCACTTTTCCCAATCTACCAATTTATGGTATATTATATGATCCTGAAAACAACAAAAATTGAAGACTTGAAGATGGGTGGTACCACTGATGAAGCCGATGATGATGATATGTAAGTGTATGTGTGTGTTTTTTTTCACTGTTGTCTTTTCCTTTTTAAATAATATATGTGTACCATCATGATTATGTAATTATATGTATCACACACCCACACCCACAAATACATTAAAAGAGAATGGGGTAGTAGTGTATATCTACGGTTTTTTTTCGTGTGCCGAAAGAAAATAAAATAAAAATAAAAATCCTGAAACTTTTTCTCTCTCTGATTAATATTGATGATGAAGCTCCGAATGGGCGGGGGGAGGGGCGATGAATTCGCTGGAGCCATGCTGGATCCTATGGTGGTGATGGTGGTGTTTTTGGGAGCCATCAAACCGCCATATTTGAATATTATCATTTCAAGAATTCCCAGAATCGTCTTCTTATCCGTATGGCGCCTTCATCTTATGTATATGAATAATGATAATGATAATGATAATTCTGGCTAATGATAATGAAGAAGCATTTAGGGCGCGCGCCAGAATCGCACGCATCTTTTGTTATTGTTCTGGTTGCTGCTGCTGCTGTTGCTTGTGCTGGTGTGACGTGAAACCCTAGATTCCTTGAAACCTTGAATTCTCGCTTGGCTTGCTAAGCGCCCAATTATAAGTGTGTATCATGCTATCCTGTCTGTCTGCGTGTTTGCGTGTGTGCGTGTGTGTGGGTAGTTTTTTTTTTTGATTGCGTAATTCCCAGTGTCTTTTCCATGTTATTCTTCTGATCTATTTTTGTTGTTGCGAAATTTGAACAAAAATTCTGTGCCATGTGTGTGTGTGTGTTTGATCTTCTACGTAAGTCGAATCTTCGGTTGTTTCGGATACCGCTATTTTTCTAGTAGTATTTGATGTTCAGGCGCCCAAAAACTGGCTCCCAAATAATAATAATGGATTCTTGGGCTGTGTTCTACTTGTTGTTGTTGTTGTTGTTGTTGTCGTTGGTGGTGATGATCATCATTTTATTATTATGGCTGGCTGTCTGTCTTGCTGGCTGGCTGGCTAACTGTCTTGCTAGACCCAGCCAGCCAGACGGAACCGAGAGCTCATTATTATTATTTTAACAATAATAATACCCGGCTTCTCAAGCCAGCCAGCCAACCATCATCATCATCATTATCATCAATTCGTAACCGAACTTTGGTGTGTTTGTATGTGTGTGGGTGGGTGTGGGTGTGGGTGTTGATCTATACCGGTACATTTTGTAGACATTGTTCCGTTTAATAATAATAATAATGTAAATATTATCTAATATTATCACCATTCCAGACAGACAGACAAACATACACCAACACACCAACACACACACGCAACATCAACGTTGGTACAAACACACCAGACTTTTAGGTTCTGTAGGCTGTTGATGTTGTTGGTGGTGTGTTAGACAGAATTTCTGTTTGATTTTGATCTAAAACGACAGCAAGTACAACATCTAAATCAACCAAAAAAAAAAACCAATTCTTGGAAGCTTTTCCAGCGTTCAGCGAGAGGAGTAGAGGAGGAAAACGGAAAACGAAATTGAAAATTGAAAATTTTCGACAACGACAGCGACACGCGAACTAGCGAAAGTCTAGTCTAGTCAGTGTTTGTGATTGGCGGCGTTTGAAGGCGGCTGGGAGGAGCCAAGCGCATGGAAGGTGGAGCTCGAAAATTATAGATTCAAGATCGGAAAACTAGCACCAGTCTACAACGCTGGTGATTGGCGCGTCTTGGCGTGAGCGGCTAGGAGGAGCCTGAAACACACTGAAAACGAGGTGGAGCTTCGAAAATTATAGATTCACAAAATTATTGATACATTGTTGCATTAATCAAAATTGAAAATGAAATCCCTTTCGAATGAAACTGTAAGCAAAACGAAAGAGTTGTAATTTTTCGTTTTCGTTTTCGTTTTGACACACTATATTCGAAACAACAAAAAAACAAACATCCTTGCAAGTATTCCAAGCTATTGGATACTACTTAACATTATTTATAGGCTACAAAACATTTTTGTGGCATTCTTCGTCTCGATCTTGAAGTTGGAAGACGAAACAACAACAACAAAAAATCAAACAAGAATTGGTAATTGGCAATTTTCCGTTCGATCTTCGTTCGTTCTTTCGTTCGTTCAATTTTTTGATTGACAATACCAAGAGCTCGGAGCTATACACACGATGTTTCGATAAGATCTAACTAACTAATCATTTACCCCCCACACCCTTGTGGCCGACCAACTGTCCGAAATGTTCGTTCCGTGGTGGTGGAATCTTAAAAGCAAAAGTGTTGTGTGGTTGGCTGTTTTTGTGGGGCTGGTCGAAAATTGAAGAAGAAAAAACAACAAAAAAAATTGTATCCTCAAAGATTTTTGTTGTTGTTGTTTTTTGCTTTCTCGGAACGGAACACACATTGCTATTTGCCATTTGCATTTTACAAGGCCGCACTCACACACACACACACACATTGATTCCAATTTTCAATTCCACATTAAAACATTCCATTCCTGAGTCCAAGTTGTTTGATTTTGGAAGAAATCGCACACAGTTATATAGTTTCCACATAGATAGATCGATCGATTCGAACAAATGATCAACCATCAATGTGAGTGTGTGTAGTGTGGTGTGGTGTGGTGTGCGTGTATGATCACCATCATCATCGTCATAATCATAATCATCATCAGGAACGAACGGTGTGTTCTCTTCTTCCAAGGATCCAAGGTTGGCCTGGGGGGAACGGAAACAACAAAAAGATAACCAAGGGGAAAGCATTTCTTTTTTGAAACTATAAAGCAAGTAGCAAGTTTAGATCGACGACTCGACGTTGAAACAATTTTCAATTTGAATTTGAAATTGGCGCCCGCGCGCGAGCTCGTGCCCAAGCACGCACATGCACATGCATCATACACGCATACACGAAAAACAATAATAACTCTCGTTCGTTCTCCGTTAGCACGTTCCGTTATTGACGTCGATCATCGAACATATAATAATAATGATAATGATTATTAACGAGAAAGATTCGTTTTATTTTTTTTGAAAAAAAAATTACAATTTGAAATATATCATCATTGAAACCCACGAAAAAAAATTTGGAAATGAACGGGTTAAAATTACGCAACAACAACAACAAGAACAAGAAGAACAACAGCAAGTGATTACAACCGAAAATTTTGGTTGGTTTGGTCACACTTCAACAACAAATCATCATCATCATCATCCTTTATTCGGGCCATATTTCAACGAAAGCCCATACAAGACCTGTTGAACATGTGCACAATAATCCCATGGTATCAAATACTGGCCATCGGTGATGATCCTGGCAACAATCCGATAATCTTGTTTGGACATGTATTTCTCAAAATATTGTTGATAATTTTTCCCACCCATGATCGCGATGGTTTGCTTGATAATTTCGGCATTGGATGTTTTCAGATTTTCGATGAAGAACGGCATCAAATAGTGAATGATTTGAGCGAAAATTGTGTCGATTTGACCAGCGTTGGTGGTCATCACCACCAATAGCAATTGTAATATTTTGTTGATTTCCACCAAAGTCAAAATTCGATTGGTGGTTATGGAATTTTTCCATTCCAGTCGTTTGTTCAACGATTGTAGGATCCATTTGATGGCGTCGATGATTTTGACCGGATGATATTTTAAAAATTTCACAGTACATGATATTAGTTCAACATGATAATAGTAAACGTAAGGTAGTTGATGGAATGATTTCAGAAAATGCTCGATCGATTGGCTCGTTCTTTCATCCATTTGGTTGATCATCACCAAATAGATTTCCAATAATTTATCCAAATGAACATTGATTTCCGACGGATCCGACAGAATTTCGATGAACATTTCTCTAACGAATGTTTCGATCAATTTCCTCCGGGATGGTATGAAAACATATATTTTCTGAATTACCTGAGCAACACAGGTCCGTTCTTCCAGATCTTCGCTTTTGGTCAAATTCAAAAGCTGCTGGACAAACGAATCATCAATCAGCACCACGATTCTAGGATCGGTTTTGAAAAAATCAACAAAATATGATAACAATTTGTAAACCAAACTCAAATGATACATGATCGGATCATTGGTGGTGTTAAATCTTTCGAATCTTTCACCAAAATTGATGTATTCTTTGCGTAATTTCGGTGGTGACAATTCTCGGAACAGATTGATTTCAAAAATATTAACAATATCCAATATGAATTCATCATCGTTCAGTTCGGGATAAACACCAAAATTGTCCTGATTGGAGAATACTTCGCAAAGCAATTCGAATTTTTGATATTTTTCCAATTTTTCATCAAGAAAATCATCATTGTTGAATTCGAATCTTCTCGTACAGATTGCCTGAATTTCCGGATTCATATTCTTAACGGTACAAAGGTAAATTAACCACAGAATATTGGTGTAATAACGATCATCACCGAAATATCAATGAAAAAAAGAGCGGCAAAACTGACAGCAGCAATGACAATGGAAGACAATCACGTGAGCAAACAACATGGAGGGATAGCTTTTTGAACGCGATGGTGTCGCCATCTTTTGTTTGGGAAATGAAACAAATTTGAAAAAAAATGTTCAAATGGGAAAATTCGAAAAATCGAAAACGACCCTTGAGATCCATTTGGAATCGGATCAAAATTGGAATTATCGAACGATAGTGAGGGAATGTGTTTTTGCATAAATTATCCTCCAACAACCGGCCCGCCCACCACCATTAATTTCCAATATTCAATAACATGATAAGTGCCAAAATGAGAACCAGAGAGCCAAAAAAAATGTTCCATTAATACCCAACGCGCTGGAATTATTATCATTATTATTAAATACAAATGTTACGTAATGAAACATTATTAATTCCCAGTGCTGTCGAGAGTGTGCTGGGCGTCGGGCGCCACCAATAATTCCAGATAATGTGTACCCAACAAAAAACAGAAGAAAGAAAGAAAGAAGAATCAAACACCGATATGGGTATTAGCAGGATTCAATCCGTCCGTGTGTGGGTGGGTGTGGGCGCGGTGTGGGAGTGTATGCTAACTTAACAACCTTTTTTCGCTGTTTGCTTGGGTTGGATTTGATACACGAAAAACCTCGGCGGTGGGGTAGGGGCGGAAAATATGATGATGAATGGAATTGAATCTCTGAATTATCTGGGCGTCGCAACTTTCGTTCCCTTCGGGTTGTCCCTTTGTTTTCTAGCGTGTTTGTTATCGTGTGCTTTGGAAGCAATGGCCGATATGGTTCCAAACGACAGACGACATGGCTAGGCTCGGCAAGCTTTCAAACAGTGTTGCCAATATTGCCAGACAGGCTGTAGCAACGGCGCGTTTTGGAACGGAAAAATTGGAATCAAACCATCATCATCATCATCATCATGGCTCCCATCACATAATACTAGGGTATCGTGGAATGGTCCCAACGAAAAAACCAAAAGGCTTGCCTAGCTTCACGGGCCACTTGCTTGTATTAGATCATTGGTTCGTTGTTGTTTTCTGCCGAGTTTTCGTATTTAGGGTCTTCTGTATGGGGACGTCAGGGGGCGTTTGGATTCATCGTGCCCAAGCCAAACAGACACATACTGGGTACATCGTTAACTTTGGATCCACTACACAAAAAAATAGACCATGGCTGCCAATGGCGCCATTACTTCCTTCCTCCTCTTCTTATTTTTTCCAATGCTGCTCTTGTATGTGTGTGTTTTCTGCACTCTTCATGGGATTCTATTGATGCGCTACCCTCTATCTCGGGCCAGCCAAACCGACGCCAGACTGGCCCCAAAAGTATCCAAACTATCCAATGGGACAGCCGAGAAAGCGAGAGCGAGAGAGAGAGAGAGAGAGAGTTCCCCAGTTTTTCTGGTCCGTTTCCACAAGCACACTTCTGATTCTAATGTCTGTGTGTGGTGGATTCTTAAGAAAAAGAGACCCTGGGAGTGATATTGATAGTGAATAGAATCCCTCTAAAAAAAAGATAAAAAGCCGAAGATGATAAAAAAGATGAGTTCCTGGGAATGAATTTATTGGACGCCTGGGCGCCCATCTCTGAAGCGAGGCCCCCCGCTTCTTCTTTCCCTCCCCTTAGAAAAATGTAACATTTTCATATTTCGAAGAATCTGCTACATTGTTGTGGTTGTCGTGGTGGTGGTGGCCACCAAGTATCGATTCAAACTTTCTTTTTCTTCTTCTTCTTATTTTCCATTTTCAAAATTTCCGCACATTTTCACATTCATTCACATTCACATGCACACAACCAGAAGCAGCCACACAGCCAGCCAGCCAGCAGCAGGCAAACCAATGCTCCAATGTCTCCCGGATCCAAGAATAGTTTCCAAAAAAAGAAAGATCTCTGTTTGTGTGTGTGTGTGTGTGTGTGTGTGTTTGGTTGTCATCATATATTCTGGGAAATATATCACCACCACCTCCTTCTCCTCCTCCTAGCATTCTGGTTCTGACTGGAACCTTTGGGACCCAAGAAACCGAGATAGAGCTAGAGAGCGGAAAAGAAGGGGCTGGTTGAATGAACACACCAAATATAAAAACGAAGAAAAAGAAGAATAAAAACTAGTGAAACAAGAATGGATTCTTTGTGCTCCAACACTCCCATCCAAATACATTCTATTTCGAATCATTACAATTTCGGATGTTGGAAATGTTTCGAAATCGAATAGAGTAGAGCAGAGCGTGTGGTTTCTTCAGTTTGGATTCTCTTGTTTTTTGTCTAAAAAATAACAAGCAACATCGACAAACGTTGACAATCTTGTGAAATTGATGAATTGGCTTCCAGCATCCGAATTGAATCGAATCAAATCGAACCGAACAACATGACAGCCCAACACACAATTCGAAAACGTGTGGCGCCAAAAACAAAAAAGAAGAATTTGAATTCAGACTTAGATTTAAAATGCTGCCTGTTTGCGTGCGTGCCTGCTTGCGTGCGTGTGTGTGTGATCCAATCAAAATTAAATTGAAATCCGGGCACCACATAAAAGGATTTCCATTTCCGATCCTAAACTAAATTTTAGCAAAATTGGATTCAAATCCTGGATATATTTTTTTCTGGTTTTTTGATGCTTCAATATTGATATTGATTGTTGTTGGTATCCAATGCAAATGATGCGCCCGAGTTACCTGGTTGTCGATGGCGCCCGGGCGGGCGTCAGGGCGGCAGACGACGAATAATTTGAAAATGTGAAGCGAGAAACAAAAAATCAATAACCGATAGAGGGCATTGTTATTTGTCTCGAATGCTGAAAAAAATAAAACCAGATTTCAGGAAAAACCTGAATGAATGAAAGAAAGAGCGAAGACAGTGGTACGCTTAAAAAGCGAGAAGAGCAAAGCCATGTGAGCGAAAGAGGATGGTGTTGCTGCTGCCGTTCTGGTTTTGTTTACTATTCGTCTTTGGCCACCCGAAAACCTCTCAGCTGAGCTGGCCAACCAACAGAAACACATACAAAAGACAGACAAAAATACTGTTGACGGATTTCCAGATTTTCCCGGTCCCGGTTTCTATTTCAATCTAATCATGTCTGTCAAAAATTATGCCTATTTCTACCCAATCTAGATAAGCTATTCTTATCATCTTTATTCTCATCATCATCATCATCATCATTTTGATATCAATTTCACAGTCGGATTACAGACTTCATTTAAAAAAGGGTTCTAGGCACAAAAACAGGCATTCAGTATTCTGTGATGATTATTTTAGTTTGTTTCCACGACCACGAATCCATCGACGTTGAATCCGCAGTGTTTTTTGGCGAAATTGCATCAATTTTGGATTTTTGTTTTTTTATTTAAAAAGAAAAATGATATTACAACGATTGGAATAACACGACAAATCAACGGATTCAGGATACAACAGTGATCAATTGTTTATTGGTGTGTCATCTCGTTTAGAATTCATTCCGTTTTTCCACAAAAAAAATTCTTGAATCATCGACCTCAAAGGATTGTTCTTTTTTTTTGCTTCGCTCGGATGAATCGTTATTTGTTTTGCCAAAGTCATCGTCGTCATTTGTATCTCGTCGTCTGAATCTTCAGTTGTCGTTTGGATTGATTGGTTGTGGTGTTGAATTTTGGTGTGGAAAAGAAGAGCCATCATGAGCCGATTCACGGTAAGCCGTAGTTACCAAACACCAGAAGATAGTATTGCCATTGTGGATGAAATCGATACCAATGAAGATCATCAACCACCGGCGGCCATCGATCAGGATATAACAATCAGTAGTTCATTGTCCGGTGATAAAAATTTGGGGACAAAACACCACCACCACCAACAACAAACATCATCTACGTCATCACCGAACAAATCCGGCGACCACAACGATGATGCAATAGTGGTGGTTGGTGGCAATGAATCAACCGGATTGATACCAAACGTTGAGTTCAAAAGTCAACAACCAAAACGGAACAACATTACGCCCAGATTGTTTCCAAAATCCTATGGATCCACCAATATCTTTACCGGCGGCAATAATGGTTAGTAGAGCAAATTTTTTCGTTTTCTTTTTTTTGCCATTTACAATTGAAATGTGTTCCAACAACAATGACCTCGAAAATATAATAGAAAACTTCGAAGATTAGAATTCGCAAAACAATTCTTACTTTTTATTGCTGTCATGTTGTGATATGATTTGATTGTTGTTGTTGTTGGTGGTGTTGGTGTTCCAGTTTTTGTTTCTTGGAACGTTTTATCACTGAAAGCAAAAAAATGGAACAACAAAAACTTTTTTTTGTTGGCCATTTCCAATATATTGAGCAGATGGAAACGGTTTCGTGTAGAGATGCGATGTGATGCGATGCGCGATGTGTGTTATGATCCAAAACTAACGACTGGTGCCATTAGCTCTGTGCCATTGGCCGATGATGTTTGCTCGATGGTCGGATGTAAAACAATAACAGCCAATAACAACAACGCTGCGTGCCACACATACTGTGGCCCTTGTTGTCGTAGTTCCTTCCCTCTTCTTCTCAACAACCTTTTCCAGAAACTTTCCCCCGTTAACCCATTCATCATCATTCAGCATATTATGTGTTACAATGTGTATGTAGGTGTGTCTATATCTCTTTTTGGGTATGTGTGCTTGTATGTGAGTGCGCCGCTTGTCCATACCTCTTGTGTTCTCTCTTAGTTGGACACACTGGAAAGAGGGGGCTGGACTCAAAAAAGCTCCGCCTTAACCTTAAATGTGTTAACCTGCGCGTTAACCCCCGTAAGACAAAAGCGTGAAAAAAGAGGAAAGAAATTGCTGGCCCATGTCAATATCCATGATGTATTCTTCGAGAGATCTTCGGATCTTGGGATTCGAAACGATTGCGCGCCCGCGAATATTGTGCCCGAAATATCCCGGGCCGTTCTGGGGGCTCCATGAACGGGAGCCATACACTGGGACCCCGGTCGCTCTCATTAGTCTGACGGGCCCAACATTATTAACGATTCGATGGCCGATGGAAGGCGATAGCTGACAACAATTGGTCTAATTAATAATGGTCAGCTCCTTCTTCGCTGGATCTTCTGGTCTGGTCCAATTTGAAGAGACCAAGAGAAAATTAGAACTACTTGTGTGTCTGTGTTGATGATCGTTTACCATTCGTTCACTATTGCCCAAACAATCCGGATTCTCCGGATATTGTTATTAGTCTTTTATTAGTCCCGGTTTTCGTTTCACGTTCACGTTCGCGTGTGTGTGTAAGTGTGCAAGTGTGTTCCAATCGCTCCCGATTGTCAGAGAGCCTTCAATTCGGTGGTCTCCCCCCGCACGCCCTCCCCCTCCCCCCACACTATTGCCCGGCAATCCTCCCAAGCCCCAAATAATACTAATAATAATGAACCTCTTCAATATTGTTGGTTGTGGTGTTGGTGTTTGATGATCATCATCTTGTGGCGTCGGAATCGTTTCTCGCTTCTGCTGTTGCTGTCGTTGTATTCGCTGATCAACAAAAATGAAGAGTATCCCAAACGAGAGAGTGTCCAGTTGATCCTGTTTTTCCCGGGAGAGGGGGAGGGCTCACCAAAATCGGCACGAAATTACCGGACGGAAAATGTAGCGCGCCCTCAAGATATTGGATGGGAGCGGCGAAAAACCGTCTTGCATGGATGGATTTGTGGATATGGGATGGATGGTGGATATAATAATAAAAAGTTTTTTTTGTTTCGACCATCACATCCACACACACATCTCCCAGCATCCATTTGGAACCAATCGATTTTTTTCGGATATTTTTCTTGATTTTGGAAAGTGGTTTTCTTTTTCTTCTTCGTCGTCGTCGTTGCTATTTTCGCCCAAAAAACAAAATTTTCTACGTGCCAGTGTGTTGCCAGGAAAAGAGGAAAGAAGAAGAAGAAAGCGAAACTTTTTCCATTGTTTAGCCTGGTGCTGGCCTGGCCACGGTAACGATGGTGAATCCGAAACAAACGAACGAAAGAAAAACACCACTTTCCGGTTTTCAGGCTATTTCCCCAAAAATAGCTTTTATCAGTTTTTTCTTTTTCATCTTTCTGATTGGCGCCAAGTATTCTCGGAAAGCATCTCCGGATACCTTTCCCCAAAAACATTGGGCCAGGATTCCCATGAATCCAGAGAAAAAAAGGCCAAGATCCAGAAATAGAGCTTGTGAACAAGAGAAATTAATCAAGTTCAATTCAATGATGAAATTCATAAACGAGAAACGAGAGCGGAAAAAGAAAGAAAGAAAGAAAGAAAGAAAGTTGAAAAGTTTTTCCCAGTTTTTCGGTTCGGTTAACGCGGTTCCAAATGGAACGATATCTCTTATGGTCGCGGATCTAGCGGCATATGATAAAGCGTAGGGAGCGATGAGGATTCTCGCTCTCTTCACGCCGACGTGATCTTCGACCGTCGGCGTCATTATAATCATCATCATCTTTGTTGTGTGTGTGTTCGGATTTTGCCCGCTTACAGCACTTGGAGCATTTTGTACTGTTGGGCTCCATAATGATGATCAACAACAACAACAACTACAGCCAAAATCAGCAAAAAAAAGAAGCTTCGAAACAGAATAATAATAATAAAAAGACATTCGAAAAATAGGATCCCACACACATTGTATGGCGCCCAACATATAGCAATAGCAGCGGAAAGCCAATGGAAGGAAGCCTGTGAAATTCTGGCAGCAAAGAATATCCTCTTTGATGGTGGTAGCAGCAGAATCCTTGATAGGGCAAACTTATGCTTGCTGTGGTTGGATTCTGTGTGTCTGTCGATTAGCGGGCATTGGCGCAAGGATTCTGGCGCTGGTTGCCACACACACGCTATTCGCCCATCAAGATTCTCTGTGTGAGTGTGTGTATCGTCATTTTGGGCGCAATTCTCCCCTGGTTCTGGCTCCTTCTCGCTCTCAATATTCTTGTGTCGTTCTTCCATTTCTGTTAGTTTGGCTGATTCTGCTATCGTTTTCAGTGTGTGTTGTTGTTGTTGTTTGGATCTTCAAATTGGACTTGGGAGCGATAGCGAGAGAGAGAGAGAGAGAGAGAGAGTGGCCAAAATTCTCCAATGTGTTATGTTTGAGTGCACGCACACAAACATAACGGTGTTTGGGAATTCTTTTCTTTTTATATTTTTGTTGTTGTTGTTGTGTTTGTGTTTGTTTCCTTCAGTTAGTTTTTCTGGTTGAACGTGGTGCCCGTGTGCCTGTGTTTGTTGGTTTGCTGGAAAATCCAGAAAAGAAAGAAGAACTGGCTGGTTTCCAGCATCTTCTCTCACTCTCTCTGTGTGTTTAAGTTAGGTCACATTTTTTTCGCCGACGACCAACTGTCATCTTGGTTGTGGACAAGCAGACCACCACCATCCCTTTTCCGAACATTGTTTATGAAACGCCCACCAAGAACAAGAAGAAGAAGCGGAAGGCCCCGGGAAGAACTTTTTTTTATTTTAAATATTTAATAATAATTTTTTTTTTTGAAAAAAAAGAATGTTCTCTTGACATCCTTCATCACACTACACTGCATCCTGATCATTATTCTTCTTCTTCTTCAACTTTTTCATTTTTCATGAGAAAAGCTTTTCCCGGAAAGTTGTCCAAATCGTTCATCGTTTCGAACGTCAATTCTGCTTTTGTTCCAAAAATTTTCTTTTTTCAAAAATTTTTTCGATTTTCCATCTCTAAGTCGAAGACAATTGTCATCATCCTCAAATCGACAACCGTTTTGATTTGTCCGGAAAATTCGTTCCTTCCCCTGCCCGGCCAACATCCGTCCTGTTTTGATCCCTTCGTGTCCTTTGATAGAATCTTAATTTAAATTTTATTCTTTTTGATGAATGAATGAATGAAGTTCGCCTTTGAATTCTTGATACGCGATGCTCACCATTTTGTGTGTTTGTGTTTCATGTTTCTGGTGACATTGTTCTACATTGTGTTCAACCAGCCAACCAACCATTCAGTCAGCCATCAACCTTGATTATATTCGCGCTCTCCTTTCTCAGTCTAACTATAACTGAAAACTAACTAACTAACTAACTAACTGACTAGCTAGATAGCTAGCAAGCAAGCTAACTAACACACACCACAGAATATTCTTTCATTTCTCCGTCTTCGTTCTTATCCGAACAAACAATCGCATTCGGCGTTCGGTGTGTGGTTATGGCGCCTGGCTCCAAGATGTGATGTGATGTGATGCTGCGGTGACAGTTGCGGATAGAATTTGAATTCTTCTCGTTGGTTTTTTTAAAATAAAATATAAAAAATATAAAACATTTATTCTGCCATTTCCACACGAACCTCCGGGCATGGTGTTCTGCACTCGACACGCTAGCGTAAAGGCCAAGAATAAATGAATGAATTCTGGTATTGGAATTGAAATACGACGACGACGACAACGACGAAGACAACTGTACTCTCAAGCTAAAAAACGAAACGAAAATTACATTAGTCGTCGTCGTAGACCTAAGAATAAGGATAAGAAGAACAAGACACAAAAGTGGCTTTGCGGAAAGTTCCACCGTTTGGCCGCCAAACACACAGACAGAGAATGAATCAAATACCCAGAGATGAGATTAATGCACTTTTTTGCTCTTCTCTGTTCTCTGGATCTTATATATGTGGCGCCTGAAGACAATTTAGGATAAATGAATCATTTTTTTCCGGAGCTGAATATATTCGGGCCCGGGCTGAATATATTCGAAGAAATTTCAACGATACCAAAACGATATCTGACCAAACGATTTTTTAGAACGATTGATGATCGATTTGATGTGACGGAATTTTTTAGAAGATTTTTGTTTGGCGCTACGATACGCTACAAGGGAAGCTCTCGGCGGATCCTTGCATTGTCAGCGTTTATGATTGCGCCGAAGAGGGGTAATCGCCCTAGTCCGTCTGACAACGAACGATATAATTTTTCAAAAATCATCTTCCAAACTAATTGTGTGCTCAGTTCACTGAATTTACAGAATTTTAATGATTCTGCTCTGCTCGCTCGCTCGCTTGCTTGCTCGCTTGGCGTGTGATATTGATCCAACAACATTGATTTGCGACCAACTAACCAACAATTGACAAACGACGACGACTACCACGACGAAAATAGTCGTCGTTTTGGGCCTTTTATTTCCAAGAATATTATTTGTGTTCTGTTCAGGAATTTCCACCAATAACCGTGTTTGTGTGTGTTGTGGGTTTTGTGCAATTATCATTATTATTAGCATTTCTGGATCCGCTTATTGGCCGCTCATGTTGCGTGCTCTCTTCACATTAAAGCAAGAGATTGTTGGCTGTGGCTGTTTGTCCTGTCGAAAATTGGCTCAATAGTTTCCTTTTCCTATTTTTGTCGTCGTCGTCTTTGTCGTTTTTTATTCAAATTTGAACCTTGTTCTGCTCAAACACAAAAAAAATTATATTAGCACGGCCCAACGAGAATCCCGATAAATCAAGAAAAGTTTAAGTCAAATCATTCATTCATTTCATTCGTTCGTTCATTTGCACTGTTGGCGCCCGAATTGGCGCCCGAAATCAATTATCATCATCACGAAGTTCTGGGAGCGAAAACTTATTCAATTATTATGTATATGGTCGCCTGGAACCCTTAAAAAAGCAAGCAAGGAAGTCAAGGATAGTGAGCAGGCAAGCAAGCAAGCAAACAAGCTAGCAAAATTTAATTATTGCCAATCCTACTTCATCATCATCGGCGTCGTCGGCGTCGGATTCTGGTTCTTTTTTTTTTGTCGAATCTTCTCTTCCACCACTTCTTCTTCTTCTTCTTCCTTTCCTTGATCATTTTGACACTTGGGATTCTGTTTTCCATCTTCTAACGGTTCTCGGTTCCCCCTCATCATCTCCATCTTGTTGTGCATCTGCTGATGCTAATTTCTGATTCAGTACACTTGTTAATCATCATCAACAACATCATTCGTTTTGGAAAGTTAATGACCAAGCGAGAGGGTGTTTCTCGTTCTTGATGTCTCCTCCCCCGCCATCAGCAGCAACATAAGCCACTCCCACGTTGCATAATTTTGTCCTTCTGGAACTCGAAAAACGAGAATCTTATTATAAACAGACATACACTCCTCAACATCATCAATTTCAAGCTTCTTCCTCTTCCTCTTCGTCGTCGTCGTTGTTTTACTCTTTTTTTCTTCTTCAAAAATGAAATTTATATTATAATATTATCATCATTATCCTGATAGTTTTCGGAATCGTTGCTGTTGTTGTGTTTGCGTCATCATCATTAGAATATTCTCACATACCGACTCAACTCTCGCTTCGGCTCCGGCGCGCCCACACTGTTCCCACACCGAACTCGACTTTCAAATAGAGAATCCCAGAATGGATCCAAGATCTCAAGAATCGAAAACATCGGGCGGCGGCTCACAAGAAGCATCACCACTATCCTCCAACAATAGCCGTAGTATGCCCAAGTTTGAAGTGTCCGCTGTGGATGAAGATGATATAATCAAGAATAACAACCAGAATAATAACAATAATAATAATAACAACAAAGATGATAACAATAGTAATGATCCATCGGGTGTGGCCACCGCCCAAAGAGGTGTGGTCATGATTAAACCATCCAGCAATTTAGAGGATGTGACCAATGTGGATTCATCGATTGTATCACCATTCATTATTTCACTGCCGTCGGATGAAGGTGATGGTGCGCTCGAGTATTCATTTCTTATCTTCTTCTTAGTATTATTATTATTATCATTATTTTTATCTCTCGCTTCTTCACATTCTCTCTGGGCGATATATTCTTGAAAGATTCTGGGCGCCATTGTGTTCACCTTTTTTTGTGTGTGTGTGTGTGTGAAAAGCTTGGAAACCCGAAATGGCTCCCAAAATGGCTCCCAGAAGCTTTTTGACAAGAGTTTCAGTGTGTGTTAACATTTCGATTAAGTTTCAGGATCCAAAGCGCGATTCCATTGATCGAGTGATTTTCACTTGATTGATTTTCCTGTTTGGCGCCCGTCGCCTTTTCTTATTCTTTTTCTTCTTCCGCTCCTCTTTTAAATAGCACGAAAGCTTTGCCTGTTAAGAAAGTAAAGCGCTCTGACAAGCAGCAACAACAGCAACACAAAAATGGAATGGAATGGAACTAGGAATCTTCATCAATGATAATGATGATGATGATCGTGATCATCAAGAACTTTTAATCTGTTTTATTAATCTCCTAAATTAATCTGTATTCTTCTGTTTTTCTGTTTATTCCTTGGTCCCGTTCCCACCCCCTTGCCCGGATATCCCCCTTGCCTTGAATAGATGATAATGAACAAAGCCTTTATGATCGCAATCAAATGTTTTTGTTCAGCGAGGATGAAGATAAACGTGTTTCATCATTATTATCACGTTTGGCCAATTATGATGATGCAATACAACCGGTGGAAATGGATGGCGCCCCCGGCGGTAAAGAAGGTTCCAAACCAAAATCCAAAGCAAACTTGGGCGTATTGACCGGTGTTTATTTGCCTTGTATGCAAAACATTTTCGGCGTTTTGATATTTATCCGTATGACCTGGATGACCGGTACGGCCGGTGTTCCCACCTATTTTGCCATCGTATTGCTTTGCTGTGCGGTCACATTTTGTACTGTAAGTATTGAACTTTGGTTAGTTTTTTTGTTAGTCGTTAGTTGTTGTCCAGTGTCAGAGGGCGCCACTGTACTGACCAGTCTAGCCAATCGTCGTGTTCCGGTTCCGGTTTGTGTAGCATTAATTCCGAAACGTAACCCTCAATGTAATGAAATTAAATTGTCCAATAGAAACGATAGAAACGATAAACGATGGAGAGAGAGAGCGAGAGAACGATTCAACCGTATATTCTTCTTCTTCTCTATCCCTCGAACACAACAATCCTGGATCCTCGATTCTGGATTGTTCCAGGAATTTAATTCAATTGCAAATTAGATTATTGGACAGAAAAAAAAGGACATTTGAAAAAAATAGTAGAAGAAAATAGAACAAGAACAACAACGACAAGAAGAACATGCACACCATACAATACTAACTATTATTCAATACAAGACAGACAGTTTGGAGAATGTGAAACAGAATGTGAACGAAAGCAACGAGAATTTCAAAAGAGAACGATCCAAAACACGACAAACTAAACCCAAAAAAAGCGAAGAAGAATTTTCTATTCTGCTTAAAATGCTACTGTTTTTTTTGTTCCCTTGTCTTGTATTTCCATCATTTTCAGTCCTCGGTATATTATTCAACCCGATGTTTTAGTTTCAATTATAATGGCTAACCAGAAACACAAGCCAACCAAACCTAACCAGCCAACCAACCACTCTTGTCTGTGTGTGTTCCTACTTTTAGAAGCTTTAGGTTTGGTTGGATGGTTGTTCCATTTGTTTTATTTGCTTTTGTTGTTTTAAGAGGTCCATTTGGTTCCAATTGGAACTTCCAATCGTCTCTCTCGCACACACACACTCGCACACGCACGTTTCAGCCAATCGTAATCGTTGGCCTGGTGGCTCAAGTAGATTAACTTAAATAGTATTTGGTCACATATTGAGTGGTTCGACAAAGAAAAAAAGAATCAAGAATATCCGCGCAAAACCCCAAAGAATATCGAATCGAACAATACCCCGAACTGAACTGAAAAGAGACAAAACGAACACGACGAAGAATTCCGGAGCCTAATTTCATTTGATGGCGCCCAGAATAGAATATATTTTTTTCTATTCAATTTTGATTGTTCTATTTTGTACTCTTGGAATTTGTAATCCGGTGTGTGTGTGTACATCCCTACAGCAATGTGTGGATCTTCGTTGACCTTTCATTACTTGGCTCCCATTATTGTTTGCTATGGCGCCCATTACTCTCTTGATTCTAAAAAGCAAACTAGGCTCGATGGTTGGTTGTTTGTTTGTTTGCTTTTTTCTGTTTTTTTTTGTTTGCCCTGTTTGTTCCCGCTCATCGAGCTTTGATTGCAATTAACGTTTTTTTTTGGATTCTTTATTCTTTATTCTTCTTCTTCTTGGGATCTTTGGGATTGATTCTTGGCGCCCGTCTTTATTCTGCAAAGTTGTTTATTGATTAACGTGATTCCAGGATATGGTATGTGTGGGTTAGTGTGTTGGTTTTCTGGTACTCCTAAAGTACACACTGTTTGTAGTGTGTGAAGCTAGTTAGAGTGAATCCTTCCGCTTAGATTCGCGCCCTGTCTGGTCGGGTCCCACTCGCTCTCTCTCTAGTGAATTAGGAACTGGAGGATCTTAAAGGATCCAAGATGATTCTCGCTGCTGCTGCTGTTGCTGCTGTCGTTGTCATACACTATCTCAACATCCGACAAATTTTCGTTGTCTTGGATTCTCTCTCCTTTTTGTCTTGTCTTGTGTTTGCATTCACTCGCACACACTATATTATATCGTATATCGTATATCTTGGCGTACGACAAACAAACACAAACAACAATAATAATAAATACAATCCATCATCGGGTCGTCGTATTATTTGTTCCTCATCAACAACAACAACATCAACAGCTATGATGCCAACAACAGCAGCAGCAGCCTTGATGGCTGTCCCAAAGTGAGAGGGAGCCAGAGAATCCGAGAGAGAGAGAGAGAGAGAGAGAGAGAGAGAGAGAGAGAGAGAACGATTCCGCGAGAGATTCTGGCCTCTGGAACTTTGCCTGTCTGTCTGTTGGTTGGCGTGTGTGTGTGTTTGCGTGTGGGTGTTAATGTAGGTCGCCCGGATTCTTTTCTATCATTCTATATTCGGATTCTATCTCTCGATTTATTCTCGATATGAAAACTTTTTTTTTCGCCGCCCGCGCTATATTCATAATTTCCCTTGAAAATGTTCCCTGGATTCTGATTTCCCGGATTTTTCATCCAATGAATTCATGGAAACCGGAAACTTATATTTCCATTAATTTTATATTGGCTCGATGATTTTGGTTTTGTTTTTTTTTTCGTTTTGGTTTCGTTGGAATTGGGCGTTTCACGCCAAGCCGGGCGTAAACGACCACCGCCATCAGTGACAGACAGTGGAGATCCAGGCCACGGAATCGGCCGACGAGGATTCTGGACCGAGAGATAGAGCCAGGCAGCGAGTTATATAGCACAGAGAGAGAAAGAGAGAATATGTACTATTAGAATTCATACGATTCCTGACCCAAAGACTTTGGTTTGGTTCAAGAATATTCTGGAACGATTCTGGAACAAGTTCTGGATAGTTGAAGGTGCCTGTCAAACAATATTTGAATCACACAATTAATTACCAAATTAATATTTATCCGATTTATTAAGATCCGACTAGTATCCGACGCCCGAAAAAAAATGAATGTTCGCAGACGATACGGTTGGTGGTTTATATTCCATCAAATGAATATTCTAGCCTATTATAGAATGTATAAGTATGTTTGCAGGCGCCTATAAAGTGTTAATGGATCCCTGAGCTGATGGCTCCTCCGCATGGAATCGGGCGCCAAGGCGCCACATCTTCCCGGGCGCCCGGTTCAATTTACGAAGAGTATTTCAGTTTTATAATCCTCTATTTTTTTAATTAGACATTTGAGTTCCACAATCATAAAACATTATTATGATTATGATTCTGTTTGTGACGCCAATCGTGTGTAAGTGTGTGTGATTGGATTCTCTGGAACTTTGGAAATGTCCCAACTGAATACACACAGTGTGTGTGTTGTGAGATACGTTTGACCTTTATCACACCAAGACATTTCAATCATCATCATCATCATCATTTCGAAATCCGCAAGGAATTTCAGTTGAAGTATCTTTTTTTTTTGGTTGGCACAATGAATGGCATAAAAATCCGTAACAAAAGTTTCCAAAAGCCAAGCATTCATCACAAGCGCCCTGGCGCCCAAATGCCACACTCAAATTATTTGGACCATTTTCTCCGGTTTTCCAAAAACATTAAGACTTTTAGAACCACCACAACAACACAACAAATCCCTGGGACTAAATGTCTGCCTGTCTGCTTGTTGTGCATAGTAATAGTAATAAATTTTTGCCTAAAATTATCTTCCATCATTGCCAGTTCGGAAGCAATTATAAGTTTGTTTTGGTTGTTGGATCCAAAAAAAAAGATGCGAACAAGTCAAACAGTTATCTTCAACAACAACAACATGAAGAAGAAGATGCGGATTGGATCCTCCATCCCTCCATCTTCAGTCATGCTTGATGCTTTACATTTGTTTGGATAATGATTCACCATCGCCGCCGCCGCACCACCACTACTACTTCAACCCGGGAAAAAAATCCCAAAATTTTCAGGGAACCATCTCACAACACTTAAGACCCGAAATAAAAATAAAAGAAAAGAAAATCCTTGCCAGCACCAAAAAAAAAAATCCATGGCGCCCGTGGCGCCCGTCCCCCCACCCCCCGCAATAGAAATGGATTCTGTGCATTTTACTGTTCTACTGTTGTATTTGTCGTAATAATAATAATTGTAATAATGGTTGTGTTTGTCGCGAATGGTGTATTGTATTTCTTCTCCAGTTTTGGGTGGGTGGGTGTGAGTGCGGGTATTGGGGCGTTCTCGTTCCAGATGTTTGGATGTTCAATGTTTTATGTGAACGAGTGCGAGTGTGTGTGAGAAAATTTATTGATTTTGTTCCGCTGGTTTTGGTTGTTCCATCTCGCTCTCTCTCTCTCTCTTTTTATTACAATTCACTGTTCCAAATGAATTGTTCTCGTTCTCGTTCAATGGTGGTACTCTGGTCAATTATTCGTAGATTCAAACATTGCTATTAGGCGCCGGTTTTTTGGGCGCGTTCCAAAACGGCGCCTTGCACGCCCTTATTCTCAACACGGCGCGATGGTGAAAATCAAACAACAACAACAGCAAAATGCAGCAAAAACAGCAAAACAAAAAACAAGATTCTCCGAATATCATTGTTGTTACACTTTTCGGCGCACACACACATAGCGCAAAAATATAGCCTGTTTTGTCTTCTCACCACTGCAACCACACCCCCATCCCCCAGATCTCCCTCTTCCCGCCGGGCCCGTTCCAATCGCTCCCAAACACCCACGCCCAATAGAAAACGTTTTTGGGCTGTCGGATCTATTTATATATTCTTTGTTGTCTCGTTTGGGCGTATTTTTGTGTGTGTGTGTGTGTGTTTTCCACGCTTTGTTTCTTTCCCGTGTTGTTGTTTCCGAACAGAATTTGTAAATCTTTATCTGGATTTCATGTTATTGTCCATGTTATTCCAATGTGTGTTTGTGTGTGTGTGTTGGACATCCATAATTGTCGATGTTGTCGTTGTTGTTGTTGTTTCTCCATGTTCGATCTTGTTATTTGTTTCATTAGTTTTGTTTTTTTTCTGCTGAACCAGGATTTGTTCTTTTCTTTCTCTTGGATTCTCTCTGTCTGTCGTTATGTAATGATTGTATTGACGGAATTTTCGCATAGTGATCGTTTCAGGATCGTCTGTTTCACCATTCACTGTTCCTGGATCGGTTCTCGCTTGTCGTTTGTTTGTTGTTAAGGACAATATCGATTCAACAATATTCTCCACTGGTTATTGGCGTATGATATGGTTATGGTTATTGGCGTGTTGGGCGTGTGTATGGTTGTTTCAACAATTTATAATTTATTTGATTAATATAACGGTTTCATACACCAACACCGAGGTGGAACCATGCCGGTTTTGAATATATTTATTTATTATTTAACCACACCCCCTCCCCTCCTTCCGTTCCTCCTCTATTTCGGGTGTCAACTTGCTCCCTAAAAGTTTTTCACATATTTTTTTTTAAAAAAAGTTGGAACATTGGAATTCATGTTTCTATATTTAACCACCACCTACAAAAAAGACCATATCATAAGAAATATGGCACTTGTCTGCCTGCCTGACTGCTTGCTTTTTGCGGCCTCGGCGGCGGCTACAGATTAACATAAAAATCTAATTTATACTCCGGATTTTATAAGTGTTCGGTGTTCGCTCTAGAACCGAGGACCGAGGAGGGTTACATGATTCCACTTGAACACGGTCAAGCGGCTTTTAGAAGTCGGTTTGTTTGGTGTATTTTGTCATATTTAACCCCTCGTGTGCACCTTTTTTTTCTCGCACCCGAATGGCCATCGAACGGACTTATATTGGGTCCGATTAGATGCATTATTCATGATTTTTCTCTCTCTTTTTGGTCCCGAATTTGCTTAATTTTTTAATAATTTCATCTATATTTCGTTTTTTTTCGTTTCTCTTGTTTCGTTCCAGGCAATATCATTGAGCGCCGTGGCCACTAATGGACTGGTGCCGGCAGGTGGTTCCTATTTTATGATTTCCCGTAATCTTGGACCAGAATTTGGTGGCGCCGTTGGTGTGCTTTTCTTTTTGGGCACCTGTGTTGCCGGTGCGGTAAGTATTCATTTATGTGTGCATGTTCGCCTTCGCTTGATATTATTCTATGCTATTCCGCAAAAGATTCTGAATCACATTGAAACCGGCAATCCCATTCCGGCTAAATTCAATTATCAAAAGCTAGCTAGCAAAATTGTTGTGTTGAACACTTGTCTCATTCTATTACCGAACTGGCTCCAGTTTTGGCTTCGCAGTAGCAATCCTAACCAATTTTTAGGTTATGTCTGTCTGTTTCGGTTAGGTTGGGATTGAAATTCAAATTTCAATTTGTCAGTTTGAATTAATATGTTTGTATGCTGTGTCGGTGTTTTGTGGGCGCCACACACTTAAACACGTTGCATAAGGTAACTTTCTCGTTTAATTAATTATTATTACAACATGATACAGGATGAGGTATGTACAACATCCAATTTGTGTTCGCAGTCTAGAACCAGAACTCGTGACGCCTGATTCCTGGTTCAAGAGGGATTCAGGATGGTTGTTGTTTATTATTCTTTACAAACAAGCTTTGCATATATGTGCATTTCCCATTTGTGAATGTATAATGAATTGAATTGAAATGTTCCAAAATGAAATGTGAATTTCAAGCGAACTTTTCCGCGTAGTTTTACATCAAAGTCGGCTTCCCTGCAATGTTCGCGCACTTGGGGAATAAGCGAGAGAGAGAGAGCGAAAAAAAACGAGAACCACCCTGTATAAAAATTAGAATAAATTTTTTTTTATACTTCGAATTCAAATTTCAACAACCCTTTGCTCCGCCTCTCACTCTTCCCACTCCCTTGGCAAACAAACCAACGCTCTTCGTTAGTTCATTCGGCTTTTTTTTCCGTCATAGTCACTGCACTGTCAATGTGCATGAAAATGCAATTAATAATGCACTCTTATGGCCGGCCCCTTTCGATTTGGCTCCGCCTCTTTCGCCGCTCTTCCCCTAATAAACCGCGACACGCTCTTTATTGGTTCATTAGTTTTTTTAATAGTCACTGTCAATGTGCAGTTGAAACTGCAGTTTATAATGCAATCCCTATGGCCAACCCCTTTCGATTTGGATGAACGAGACCAATGAAGAGAGAGAGAGAGAGAGAGAGTCGGTTCATTAGTTTTTGCAGTTTTTTCTCTCATAGCCACTGTCACTGTGCATGAAAAAAAAAATTTTAAAACGAAAAACCTATAACACTCGATCATGATTCGATCCCTAATGAATATGATGGGCGGGATTATCGGTGGTTGTTGGTGGTACTGTGGTGAATCGCGCGGTTAATACTGTGAAAGTTGTCCATGTCTGTGCTGTGTGGCTTCAATAAGTCCAATCAAGCACAGCTTGGTGCGTGAACAGAATATATATTTTTTTTCATTGGTTTTCCAACCGAAACCGAAACCTATAATAAATAACAATAATAATAATTTTTCCAATCACCAAAATGTTTTGGGGCGGCTTGATATTTGAAATGAGAATTCCAGCGGTTTTCCGCTGCAAGAATTATTGCCCGAGCCCTAGGTGTGTGTGTCCGGATCCTCCGGAACGAATGAACAACAACTAATTTGATCGGAAAAATAGCAAGCGAGAGAGAGAGATCCTGGTTGGTTGGTTGGTTGTCCTGAAATTGGCGATTCTTCTTTTTCGCGCCAATTTCACAGTTGGATACTGCTGCTGCTGCTGGAATGAAAACCTGGTTGGTTACCTGGCTGGCTGGCTGGTATCCATACTGGGGCGCCGGAATTCTTCATCATCGATATCTTATTTTCTCTGTTTCTTATTCTTTGAGCTTGCTGCTGTTGCTGTTGTCGCTGTTCCAGAGCCCGATTCTGAATCGAACAGAGAAGCGATAATAATAATCGACCTTTTTTCTCGTGTGATTAATTGATCATCACGGTCGGTCGGTCGGTAGGCCTCCTCGTCGTTGATCGATATTTATTTGATCCGGAAATACCACAGGCTCTCCCTGTAATTATTTTCTGATGAGGTTTTTTTTTGGTTTGCTACATTTTCGGTGGCTTGCTACACATTGTATCAATTCCTGTGTCTAATGTTTCTGTATCTGTTTCCTTTTCCTTTTCCTTTTTAATCCACCACATCCAATTCCTGGAATTTCTCGGTTGATCTGTGTGATGCCCCACCCCCATCTCAGATGTACATAACTGGTGCTGTAGAAATATTGCTCAATTACATTTCACCTGAGATCGCATTGTTTGGCGATTTTGAAGCGGATAAATCAATCCTCTATCACAATATCCGTGTTTATGGGACGCTGTTTTTGATCATCATCGGCATCCTGGTGTTCATCGGTGTCCGTTTTGTTTCGAAATTTGCTCCAGTCGCCCTGGTTTGTGTTCTTGCGTCCATACTCAGTATCTACTTGGGAATTTTCATCAATTATAATGGTAATGATGATCATGATGATGATTATCGGTTTAGGATTCTATTTTGTTTTCTCCCCCATCGCGTGGATTCCGACGCCCCAAAAAAAAGGAATCGACAAGTATAAGATATGCGTGATTGGTGGAAGAATATTGTCCACGAAGAATACCAATAATTTAACCTGTACAGCCGAAGGTCTAAAAGAAATATTCTGCAAACTGAACGGTACGAATCGTTGCGATGATTTTTACTACAAAAACTTGGATAACATCGAAGAACAATTGGCCATACCGGGTCTGGCATCCGGTGTGTTCTGGGATAATTTCATGCCGAAATTCCGTGACAAAGATGATCTGGTCAGCGTGGACAATGGAAAATATAGCGAAGATAAAAGCTGGATGCAACAATTCAATTATATATTCGTCGATATAACCACATCGTTTGCAATATTGGTGTCAATCTATTTTCCATCCTGTACCGGTATTCTAGCCGGCAGCAATCGTAGCGGTGATTTGGCCGACGCCCAAAAAGCCATCCCATTGGGCACCATCGCCGCCCAGTTGACCACCAGTTTTGTCTATCTATCCGTTATATTCTTTTTTGGCGCATCCTACAATCCACTGTTCATACGTGATAAGTTTGGTGAATCACTTGGTAAAGAGCTAGCTGTAAGTGATGGACGATGTTTGATTGTTGTATCGATGGTATTCGTTCTCGAAGCCATCGCCTATCTCCTCTTTTTTGGCTGGTAATCAAGTTTGTTTTGTGTTTTTGTTTTTGTTTGTCGCTACCAGGTGACGCTGATTTCTTGGCCACATCCGACCATCATTCTGGTTGGTGCACTATTGTCCACGTTCGGTGCTGCTCTACAATCATTGGTTGGTGCGCCAAGATTATTGCAAGCCATCGCTAAAGATCAAATCATACCATTCTTGGATCCATTGCAATATGTTAATAGACATGGCGAACCGGTCATTGCCATTGCTGTTTCGTTGGCCATCGCCGAAGGAGCGATCCGTGAGTGAATCCGTTGAATTTTACCATGATTTCCCATGTGTTCCCATGTCCATTATCCTATTGTTCTTTTCCTTGTATTTCTCCATCTTCTTTCTTCGCCGATAGTAATCGGAAATCTAGATTTCATAGCACCAGTGTTGACCATGTTCTTTTTAATGTGCTACATGTTTCTAAATCTGGCCTGTACTGTACAATCAATATTACGAACACCGAGCTGGCGTCCAAGGTTTAAATATTATCATTGGTCAATTTCATTGTGTGGCATATTCCTATGCTTGCTGGTGATGTTTCTTTCATCCTGGATCTACACACTATGCGCGATGGCATTGGCTGCATTCATTTACAAATATATTGAATATCGTGGAGCGGAAAAAGAATGGGGCGATGGTATTCGAGGTTTAGCACTGTCGGCGGCTCGTTTCTCATTGTTAAGATTGGAAGAAAGTATGTTTCCGGTCGATCAATCGATCAATTATTGGTTACATCATTATTTATTACAATTATACAATTAATGAACGATTTACTTGGGTTCTTCGTTTTCTACTACTGTTAACTACTTGTAGCCCCTCCTCACACGAAAAATTGGCGTCCACAATTGCTTTGTTTAGTGAAACTAAATCCGGATACATTGGAATTGAAGAATCCAAAACTATTAACATTTGCATCACAATTGAAAGCTGGAAAAGGTTTAACGATTGTGGCCAGCGTTTTGGATGGCGTTTTTGAACAAGAATCCGGTATTGCTCAATCAGCTAAACAATCATTAAGGGTGGCAATGGATAAGGAAAAAGTGAAAGGTTTTGCCGAAGTGATCATCACCAAAGATGTAACACAAGGCTTAAGCCATATGCTTCAGACTGCCGGGCTTGGTGGTATGAAACATAATACGGTGGTGATGGCATGGCCAAACAAATGGCGACATTCCACATCAAGAGACAAACATAATAGATTCTTGTCGGTAATACGTTCAACCACATCTTGTAATGCTGCATTGATTGTTTGCAAAGGTTTGAATATGTGGCCGGAGAATAATGATCGTTTAGGTGGAAACATTGATATCTGGTGGATTGTCCATGATGGTGGTTTGGTAAGTGTTGCGTAATAGTCGTTGTCGTTGTTGTTGATGATTATATTTTGTAATCATTTACCATTCATTATTCATTATTATTTATGGTTGACGTTCTTATTGTTCTCGTTGTTCTCGTTGTTTTCTTCTTTATCCTCGCGCCCTGTTTGCCCAATTATGGTTCCTGGCTGTGTGGCTTGATCTGAATTGAATTGAATTGAATTGAATTGTGAACTGTGAACTGTATCTAGCTCATATTATTAGCTTATGTACTATCACAGCATCGTACTTGGAAATCGTGCAAGTTACGCGTGTTCACCGTAGCCCAATTGGAGGATAATTCTGTACAGATGAAGAAAGATTTGGAGAAATTTCTTTACCATTTGAGGATAGAGGCCACCGTTGAGGTTATCGAAATGAGCGATACAGGTAAGCGGTGGTTTCGGTTGTTGCTAATTCAGTTAACAAGCTAGCTAGATGGTGTATATTCCACATTATGCTAATCCATATTGATCTGATCTGATTCCTATCCACCCGGCCCCTGACCAACCATGCCAATCAACCAACAGACGTAAGCGCTTACACCTATGAACGAACCGTTCTGATGGAACAACGAACACAAGTATTACAAGCATATGGTAATGAATTATCGGTGATCAATTCATCCGAGGCAATCAAACCGGATGAATTGAATGTTAGAAGAATGTAAGTTTGCAATTCCCTCTCTCTTTCTTCCATTTGGGAAGCTTGTATAATGATTATGATTATTACATCTTCGCTTGTGCTATTTGTTATTTGTATTATGGCACATTATCTGCTATTATAATAGGCACACTGCCGTAAAACTAAACGAACACATCATCAACAAGAGCCATGCTTCAAAATTGGTTATTATCAACATGCCTGGGATACCGAGAAAAATGACGCCAGGCAGCGAAACCAATTATATGGAATTTATTGAGGTGCTAACCGAAGGCCTTGAAAGAGTCGTTTTGGCTAGAGGAGCTGGGCGTGAAGTTATTACGATCTTCTCGTAAAAAACGCGCGACACGACGACACCACATCCACATCTGTCCATACAACCAACGCTAATGCTAGTTTTACTAATCCCACCTTAAATTAAGCCACTACCCACTCACACACACAAGACCAGCATCAACATCATTAACAACAGCAGCCAATCACATTAGTCGCTATCATTGTGTGCGTGCTTGTGTGTGCAAATAAGTGCGGAGAAAAGCAGTGATTGGCTTACTGACAGGCTGCTGTCGTCGATGTGGTGAGAGTGAGAGCTGGGCGATACCATTCGACTAAAATCAATCAAACACAATGACGTTGTACGACCAAAAAACGAAAATTTGGGCGTCACCACAATCGTGAACATGGTGCGTATGCGCCCTCGTGTAACGGTGTTTTTTCCTATAGGTTTTTAATTAATTAATTAATTCGTTTTTATTGTTGGTTATTATTATGATATGATTGATTATGATTTGTTAATCATCATCCAAACGGAGGGTGGATATATGTATCTCCCTACCTAACTAAACTAACTTATTTGTCTATATCAAACACAAAAAAAAACATACACGCCCACCGGACACACACACACCTACTCAACACCCCTAAAATGGATGGATGTTCAAAAATTGGTTTCAATTTTTTTTTGGTAATTTGCCCGCCAAAAAAACGATAATTTGAATTTTTCTTAAATAACTCAACATAAATCAAAATTTCACAAACACACCCAATCAGATGCCTTTGATCTTTCTCGCTATATCGCTTTCTGTTGATTTTTCTGAGCAGTTTATTCAAAAAAACCAAATATAGTTCCAGTCTTTTTTGATTCGCAGCATATAGGATGGATAGGGGTTAATTTTTAAATTTCATTTAACACCACATCTTGGAAATAGTGATTTACTTTTTGTACAACCAAAAAAATATGTGTGAGGGGGTCCTTTCATTCATCATCATCATTCTTATGCCACACCCACCACACCACATGCAATTTTGGAACACTAGAATCAAGAAAAAGAAGATTAATGTATTGGCACGCAACACGACCACCAACAACATAATTAACCACTGTGATTGATGCAATTTAACTCTCTCTCTTTCTTTCTCGAATCTCCGTCGTCTCCATCTCAAAGGCACTCATCATTACCATATTCTAGGCATACACACCCACACATAATTATAATTCAATGAATGAACAAGTGCAATACTCACAAGCCCACATCAACCAACCAAGAATCTTTCATTGTTCTTAGCAAATGAATGTGAATGAATGAATTTTAGTTTGATACTAATAGTTGATGATTGATACTAATTATTACATAATTATAAATTACATAATTATAATTATGATGATTCTGGTGCTCACAGATAATGGTTTTATAGGCAAATTCTTCTTATTATTCTTCATCATTTTTTTTCAAATTCAATTTTATCATTATCATTATTACTATTCTGCTGGAGATATCGTTTTTAATTATTGTTATTATTTTATCATCACCTCCATCATTATCATAATTGCTAGCCCGCAGACACACCCACTATAACACACACCTTTTCCACCTTCATTATGCAACAACACGAAAAAAATTATGTAATTTATTATTATGTAACAACCACCATCAAAAACTGTTGTTGTTTGATGAATGAAGAATATTCGTTCGTTGTTCCAATTTTATCTTCTCTTTTCCCAATGTGTAAAATCATATTTGATTTTGGTTCTTTCAAAAATTATTACTATTAATTAATCAATTAAATATTATGATTATAATTTACAACCCTTTTCATTTTCTACCCGGCACAACATCGTATCATGCTGGATGGCTTGAAAACGGCCATCGGAAAAAAATCCCGAGTCTAAAAGTCTCAGTCTTGGACGCTCAAGGGTTATTTCTGAATCTTGATGATGATGATGATGATCCTGGCGTGTGTGGGAAAAACTGGTTCCCTCCTTTCCCCTTTTCCCGTTGTTCTTTTCGTATGTCTTCGTATATTTTTTCCCTGGCGATCCGAATAACTGTATTTCTTTCCCCTCTTCTTCGGCTACTGTTTCCTCCAATAATAATGCTAAGTTTAACTCTTGTGTGCCTGTGTGTGTGTGTGATTCATCATCATCAACACAAATGATGATGATGATGATGTCGGTGGACAAGCGAAGGAGAAGAAGAAGAATCCCTCGGAACATGAAATAAGGGGGCGATTTATATGCTGGGATTCATAATTTATTGAAAACGATGTGAATATGTGTGTGTGAGCGTGTTTTTTCCCTAGGATTTCGGCTCTCTTCGCCACGAGAGAGAGAGACGGAGGGCGAGAGATCCAAAAAAACATCTAAATAAATAAATACAAAAAGAGATTTGCATAAATGATGATAATGTGGATGTGGATGTGGATATGGATACTGAATAGCTCAAGAGCACGCATTCACAAAAAAAACGTGTGCTTGTAGTCTACCTTAAAATGAAGGTCGAATGGTCTTCTTCTTAATGATGATCGAACAACAACAACAACAATAACAGCGCGACATGACATGAAAAGATCCCAAAAAAAGATCCATAAACATGGCGACAACACGATGATACACGATGATGATCATTCGTACCAACGAGGATACGACGGAAGAATATAAAAAAAATGAACAACAACGACAACAACAATAAGAAAATTGCCATTGCCATTTGCCAATATTTCTCAGACAACAATTAATCATGGTTTAGTACCTTAATTGGATTGGATTGGATTGGACAACAAAGCCGGATCGTGGATGATCTGAACACAAGCATTGTCTTGTTGTTTTCTGTTGCCCACAATACGATGGAATGGCATCCATCGTGTCCGGCGTGGATCTATTTTCGAACAAACCTGGCGCCGGTTCAACGCCAACGATTATGGATTGGTTTCGGATGGTTCTTGTGTGTGTAAATGACATAATCTTTTATGTCAATAGCTTTCGGTTTTTGGATGGCGCCCGGCGTGACAATGGCATAATAAATAATATAAAGATTGTTGGCCAAGGAAATGGCTCCACAGAATCCACAGGCACACTATTTGTCCAATCCAAACGTTATTAATCGAAGAAGAAGAAGAAGAAAGTGAATCTAAAAATTGATATTGATTGTTTTGTTTCATTTCTTTTCGTTTGATGTTCCTAAATCTTCTTTTAGTAAAAAATAATAATACGAAGGAAAGAGAAGAGAATATGTGTGTGTGTTTCGGTTCTCATTGATGAAATCCAAGAAAGAGAAAAGCCTCTTCTCTAAGCGACAACTTGTTTTTATTTTTTTTTTCGCTTTCCGACCAACCGACCGACCGACCGACCGACTAAGACACTTCGCACAGGTAACATTCAAAAACGAAAAAACACGATGAGCCATGGTTATGTAGGTCACCAAAAAAAAAAAAACGCATCGAAGAGACCAAATAATACATGGCAGGAACAACAACAACAAAAAATCAAGAGAGAGCGAGAGAGACATTGAAGTAGATTGAGAGGACGAAGACGACGACGACGACGACGAAAGTCGACGTGGATAATAGCGCAACCATATTGGAAACCATCGAAATCGAAGAAGAAGGCTAGGTTGGGAGAGAGCGAGAGAGAGAGAGAGAGAAAAGATTTGTCGTTTTCAATCGTCTTCGGCTTCTCTCTCCGCCGATGATTAACTTCGATCCAGCCTGATACCTCTTTTTGTCGTCGACGACGAGAGATACAAGAACGTGAACATCGCCAACACACACACACACGCACACACTTGAACATAATTTAATATCCACATCCTTCAAAAAAATTTACCTGGCAAGTGTGTGTGTGCGTGTGGTGTGAGTGTGTGTGGTGGTAAATGATATGTGTGCGAGGTGCGATGTGTGATGATGTTTGGAACGTGTTTTGTTCGTCGTCGATGTTTTCGTTTGTAAGTGTGTGATGTGATGTGATTCAAGTATCCAATGTGTTTGCGGCCATCCACATGTTTAATTTTTAATGGGCTCAACATCATTATTATTATCAATATTTCATCCGAAGATTTTCAACAACAAACAAACAAACAATCACAAGAACAAGAACGAAAACGAGAACAACAGCAAGAAGACGAAGAAGAAATAGGGACGAGCCAAAAATTGCAGCGTTCCAAAAGTGGCTGCAATGATGATGTGCTTTGAAGCAGGTTCGATTGAACACCACTACGACCACCACCACCACTGCCACTATTGAATTTCGTCCAGAAGAATCTAACGAATTTAACGTTTCAACAACCAGATTTTTTTTAACCCTTTTTGGCATCCAAGAGTCTTCATTGGATCCAAACACACACACACACGCGACAGCCAAAAAATGCGTAAATTAGCATTGATTTACTGTAAGTTGATTATTTATAGGTTCCGAAACACAAACACACACACCGGTATTGCATACTAATTAATTGATTAACATTTTGGCCCACACAAGATCTGTTGGCGTTCATGGCTTTGGAGAATGGTGAAGGTCTTAGCGATGATTGTCCGGATTGTTTCGATATTGATGGCCACTATCATCACCATCATCAGCATCAGCAGCAGCCACAGCAGCAAAGCTTTAATCAACAATATCAACATCAACATCATCAAAACCATGGAAATCTTTACCAACCGATGGCCATGGACAGAAGAACCATCAATGAACCAAATTATCAATATCTTCAGCCGCCGCCGCCAACACTACAACAGCAGCAGAAGCAACAGTCGCTTCAGCAGCAGAAGCCACAGCACCAGCAACTACAGCAACAGCAACACCCATCAATGCATCAAAATCGTGTACAACTATATCAGCAAAGTCATGAACCTAAACCAATAACTCCGCCTCAATATAGGCCTATCATAATGGCCTATCATCCAAGGTAAGCTGAAGGAGGAGACTGTTTAGGTGCAAGTCATCGTTTAGGCACGCACTAAAGCACTAACGCACGCACTTACTCACTCACGCACGCAATGTAGAAATTAGAGCCAGTGACAATGCGGTGCGCGAGGGAGAAGCCAACCTGAGGAGTAGGAGGAGCATTATAGGATACCTAAATGAATGCTATTATAGTAACTGTTCGATTTTTTTATAGAGTCCATAATCGTCAGCAGCAATTTATCACCAGAAATTCTGATCATTTATTGGATGATAATCCACATCAGCCACATCATTCTAATCATCAACGGCAGCAACAACTGTCTGCAGCGTTACAGTCACAGATTCAATCATCGGAAATGGATCAATCGCTGACAGAATTGAATCCTAATCATTCGAATGAACAACAACAACAACAACAGAATCTACAATTACAATTACAACAACAACAGTCATTTGTACGTGTTCCACAAAAATCGGTTCGGCAAAGGATAGTCAATCATTATTGGCCACCAAATGAAACGATTCTGGCCACTGCCACTACTGCCAGAACCACACGAATTGTGCAACCGACCCCTTCGACGACTACGACGACGTCGACGACAACTACCACAACTACAACGTCGACGACGACGACTACTACAACCACGACAACCCCGGCTCCGGCTATCGAAGAGGAATTTTACAGAGATCCACCGATGGATCATTACCATGAACAGCCAAAACAGCATACTACGGCTAAGCCAAATTATCGTCCTAGACCGGTTTCGGTTCGGACCCCGATCAATAACAATCGTTTTACGAGCATTGCCAATCATCAATCATTAACATCATTGTCGAATGAACAAAATAATCTGATTAACCACAACAACAACAACCATATTGACAGTGTACAACAACATCAGCCAAGAAGAACGAATCCGGCCAATGAGGATCAGCAACCAAATGAAGGAAATGATAGGAAATATGGCTTAGGACCCAAATCCAATAGGAGATCCGGTGTTAGACCTAGAAAAAGATTAAGAAGCAGCACCACCACTAGCACTACTACTACTACAACCACTACCACCGAGCCACCATATTATGATGATGGAGATTATTATGGTAATGATGATGATCATGATGACGATGATCATGATGATCCAGTATCCTAATATGATCCTTATATGATCCTAATTTATATATGATTCTCCCCAGTTTGATCCGGATGATTTTGATCTTGATTTATAATCCTTTTTTTCTCCCACTCTCTTAATCTCTATATTTATATCCTCTGTCTGTCTGTGTAATTAACAGATTATGACCCAGAAGACTATGATGATGATTATGATTATCAAGCAACCACTACCACCACCACTACTACCAGGAGGCCACCGCCCAGAGGTAGATCTCGTAATCGTGGTAGAGGCGGTGGTGGAAGAAGACGAGGCGGCCAACCACCACGAAGAAGGTGGCAACATAGACATAGGGATGATGATGATGATGGTGGTGATTATGATCCGCCTCCACGTCCAACCGAACCACCCACCACCACTACCACAACAACATTATCGCCCAATTATAAACCACGGCCAGATGGCCGTATTATAGATTATCATGCTGATCCAAATTTTCCATATGAATTGAAGGGAGCCGATCTCACTGATTATCCGTTTTATATTTCCATACCGGAAACGGATTTTAATTGTAAAGGTCGTCATGATGGTTATTATGCTAATATTGAGCTTAAATGTCAAGTATATCATCATTGTGCTGTGGGACATCAACGTTATGATTTTCTATGTCCCAATTATACGCTGTTCGATCAGACCACGTTTACTTGTAGATTTGTCAACACGGTTGATTGTGATTCGTCCGAGAATCACTATAATCGTAACAATGAATTGTATGTGGAAACCACGACCAAAGGCCCGGGTGATAATTATGGCTACCGGCCAAGGCATCAGCAGCAATCCCAGCAACAGGATCCATCACTATCACCATCCGAGCCCAAAAATGTTCAATCATCATCAATCATCAAAGATCAATCATCCCGACAACCATCATCTGGTTCGGATTCACCGGCCGCATCATCATCATCATCATCCGGCACAAACGAAGCTGCCGATGCTGCTAATTACGCTGATGCGGATAGTCAGGCATCGTTTTTACGTTGGATTAGGAAACAACATATACGAAGATGATGATGATCATGAACTGGAAATGGAAGCCGACCGACTGACGCGACCGATTTTTTATTTTTTGGAGACTCAGTGAGATTTTGTTCTATTTTTTTTGTACAAAGACATTATCCTTGGAGAACTTGCAGTGTATGACCGTGTGTGTGAGTGTGTACCTGTGGAAGAACACCGTTTGCGTGGGAGAGATGGTGCATGTTGATGATGATGATTGTTTTCTGTAAATACTGTTATTTATTCACATTTTTGGTCACTATAAAATAATAATAATAATAATGCTGAAGATTCTGCTCTACTTTATATCTTTCGGAAACACAATGCCATACAATGTCATTACCGACGACGACGACGAACATGTCATTTGCGCATGCGCTGATGAACCGCGCATATGAACAGCACGGCTGGGATATCCCAGCGATTGCATTGCACTGTATAAACGTTTGCCCCAGCAAAGTCTATGGGATTTTTACATAGAGATTTCATTGGGATATTAGTCAGTGTTGTAGATCATTTTTTTTGCCAGCAAAACTCTATGGGATTTTTACATAGAGATTTCATTGGGATATCAGTCCGTGCTGTAGAACATTTGTTTGCCAGCAAAGTCTATGGGATTTTTACATGGGGATTTTTACATAGGGATTTCATTGGGATATCAGTCAGTGCTGTAGAGCATTTTTTTGCCAGCAAAACTCTATGGGATTTTTACATAGGGATTACATTGGGATATCAGTCCGTGCTGTAAAACATTTTTTTGCCAGCAAAGTCTATGGGATTTTTACAT
>JAOZJS010000938.1:0-16863 GCA_025882695.1 Amerodectes protonotaria
AGTTCATTGGTCAATGTGGTTGTATTTCCTTTTGGTTGGTTGGTTGTGTTTGGTTGTCATTGCGATCACGTTTATGATAATGATGGTAATATGATACACACAACCAACCTTTAAATCAAGCCCTCTTAGGGGACATTCGCCTTGGTGTCGCCTTTTTGTTTTCCTGCTTGCTGGCAATCATGTTAATTTTTTTTAACCTGCTTGGTGTTACCTGTGTGCTTCAAAGCCAGATACAGATACAAATGATATTCCAATGATATTCCAATCTAACGGTGGCGGCGCCAATGATCCCGCCAATCCTGTAACGATCCTAAATTTTGGTTCCATTTCAGTTATCATCATCATCCTCGGTGTATTTCCCTGAAAATGTTTCGTGTGATTTCAGCTACTGCTGCTGCAAGTTGAATCGAATTGAATTCAACTGAATTGAATTGAATTGAATCGATACGCATCGATAATCTTCTGAGCTATTCAAATCTAATCATTACGGCAGGCAAGGCAAGGGAAACGAATGGTTCTATTCGATGGGATTTTCAGTGCCATTGGTTGTCATCATCATCATCAACAATCAATCAGCCGCCTCCCTCTCTCTATCATTAGCCAACCAGCCAATCACAATGTCAGCACAGCGAGCACACAAAGCATTGGGGCTGGAGACAATGCGCGCATGAAATTTCGGTTGACAACAATATAAAATAAAATAATGGTCGTGGTCCATTTAACAACAGTACACGCACGCATAGCATTCAGCATGCATGCATGCATCAACCTTTTTTCATTCAGTAGACAATGAAATTAAGATCAGTGGGCGGAGCAAATGAAGGGAGATATGGGACAGTACACTACACTACGTTCGTTGGTTTCAAGCTCCGCCTCCTCCCTTTACTTTACTTTACACTGTACACTGTGTACAAGGTTGAATGACCACAACAGTGAACAGTGACCAATCATTTTTTTTCATTGTTGTTGTTGAGAAAAGGGGTGTTGAACACGTGTGTTCCTTTTGACCAACGACCACAATAGCAATTTGTCCAATGGCGCGCGTGCACACATGGGGGCGGGGACACAGGCACACACAATACAATTCAATACAATGTCGATTATAAATCAATTTTCGAACATCTGGATCAGGTTGGCGATCAAGCGGCAAACATAGGCATCATAATAATAATAATAATAACTACCGTACAATTATCATCCACCAATGGTCTTGGACATCATTCGATTTTAATGATGATGATGATTGGAATTGGATCCGACCAACCGTTGATCGTGGATATTGTGGATCCACAAAAAATGTGGAAGTAATCATTCATTGATGTTGATGTGGATGATGTGGATGATTGATTCATTTCTATTCAATTCGAATCCAAAACAATTGTTGAAATATGATCCTGACTTCAATCTCTCTCTCTTTTTGGAACTTGGATTTGGATTTGGATTTCCTGGAGTTTCCTGAAGATTTCCACGATGATGATTATGTCATTGTCGTTGTCGGATGTGGATTAGGATTAGGATGAGAAGGAGATGATCCCCCTGCGAATAGAAACCGAGATGAGACGAAAACCTTTGCATTCCCAAGCTGTCGTCTTTCCCTGTTGTGTTGTCTTGCTAATCGAATCAGTCAATCCTTTATCCAACAGTACACTGGATATATCCTGGATTTGGATTATGATGATGATGATGATCTTTGATGGCTTGGTTGGTTGGTGGTCAGATCTATTTTTGGATTTATGATGTAATGTGATGTGATGTGATGTGATCTCCCCATTCATTCATTCATTCATTCGTATCGTGTTGTGTTACATAATCTCACACAGATCCCAGATACTTTCGCTTGCTTGCTTGCTTTGGATCCAAAATCCATTGTGTGTGTGTGTGTGGATTGCCCTCCTTTTTTTTCGGCTTGCTACCAATCCGACGACGATAGACGACTTGGTTTCGTTCGGGGAGACCAATTTGCACATTGATACAATGGGGATATCCACCTAATCCGGCCATTCTCTCCGTGTGTGTGTAAGCTTGTGCAAGCAGATCAACATCGTTCAGATAATCTAATGAAACGTCCGTGATTATATCCCGAAAAAAAAAAATAATCCCCACAATCTCCCAATCCTTCAGGTTGGCTTGCTGTGTGCCAAAATCCTCGCTCTCACTCTCACTCTCACTCTCTCTCTCTCTCTCGCATACATATTTCCACCATTGTCTCCCCGTTTCATCATCATCATTTAGCTTTCAGTGATTTAGTTAGTTATTTTTGGGTTCCAAGAGTTGTCTGCCTGCCGTGTCCGTTCAACAGGTAGTACCGTTATGTAGTACCGTTATATGTGTAGAGTTGGCGTCATGTATCTTGTATCTAGTTGTTGTTGTTGTTGTTGTTGGTTGATGAAAAGGTGGCCGGGACACAATCATTATTATTAAAATTATTATTATTATTATTATGAAAATAGATGCTCCCCATCCACGAGCATCATTGGAGGATGCGGCGTTTTAGTATTTTTAGGATATTTTTGTTCGGATGCTCTGGGTGAAAGTGGTGATGGCGATGGTTGATTTCACTTGTTTGCTAATTTTGCATCGACCAATCATCACGAACCTTGGTCGCCGCTGCCGTGTGTTGTGTTGTCCCGGCCACTATTTATATTCTTCTTCTCGTTTTTTTTTGGCCGAAGATAATAATAATATTATTATCATCATCATCATTATTATTAATATTAATGATAATATACTTTTCTCGTGTGGTTATTGTTGTTGTTAATTTAATTCCGTATAATGACCCGAACGGTGTTGATGGTCCGGTGTTGTTGGATCGTTGTTTCGAAAAGTGCGCGCGCGCGCGCGTGAAGCCATGTTTTTCGTGTCCAAATCGTATCGCGCTTGTGTATTTCAATCCTGTTTAATTGATGTTTAATAGCCGAGAACACACACAGAAAGTTCCGTTAGAGTTTCCGTTTATTATTATTATTTTTATTATCATTTGCTTAGGCGACAATATTATTCAAAAATCACACACACACACACACACACACACCATTGTATGTTTTGCGCGATTTCGGGTACCGCGCCCGGTTGCCAATTTTTTCGTTGTTTTCTGGTTCAGCTTTCTGGTTCTGGTTCGGTTTTTCAATGCAAGGAGCCATCCACCAACAGAGAGTTTAGATTTAATATTATTATGTAAGAGTAGATTCTTTTCGAATAATAGAATAATCTCCACCCTCAAGAACCTTGAACCTCTTGTGTGTGTCGTTTGGATTGTGGATTGTGGCAAATGTCATCGACCTACGAACAACACGATAATTTATGGTATGGCGTGTGGTGTGTTGTGTTTCTTCTCTTCTCCACTATTTTAGGATAGCTCCTCCTTTCTTTCTTCTTTTTTTTTTAATTATCCTGATTATCATGCATCATTCATTGATGATTCCGTGGGATATTTTCTCTTGCACCTGTTTTTTTTCATTGTTGGAGCCGGCAACGGATAAATCGGATGTTGTCGTTGACCGACCGGCAAGCTGCCGCCTCGGGTCTCGATGCCTGTCGATCATCATCATCAATTAATCCCCGGCTAAGCTAAGCTAAGCTAAGAGGAAAATTGCTAATGAATTGTCAAATTGGTTAAATTATTTATTCAATCATCATTGGCTGCGAGTGCAAGTGTGTGTGTGTGTGTTCCACCACTTGGTATTCATGTTCCCGCGTTACTTGATGAAAATGTTGTTTGACGTGTGACCTCACCACTTGAACTTACTTGGACGGATAACGGTTTGAACCGTTATGAACCGAAAATAGCCCGACAACCCGAACCACTTGCCTAACAAAAAAAAGGGGGCTTTCCCGCCAAACACACGAAAACACACACATATTTGGTCGCGGGCTCGATTGTGGTTCAAGAGGCAACGAGGATTATGGGATGTGGTGTGGATTAGTAGCAACAACAACAATGTTCGACAAGCACCGTTATAATCCATTGTAGGATTGAATCAGGCAACGAGAGTTTTCTGACTGCTTTAAGTTGGGTGATGATTTGTGCTTTGCCTTTTGGAATGATCAATGATAGAAATACCCGCGGTATTGGTATTGACAATGTTATATTTTTTTTTATATACCTGTCGTGACGAATCAAAACACTGTTTTCAATGTTTCAAAATGTTGCTCGCTCTCGCTCGAGGTTTTCCTCGCTCTCCATCGCTCTATCTGTAGGTCTCGGTGGCCATCTCCTGTTACCGCTGGGTACGAGGTTTTGGTCATCTTATCCTCACGGTGTTTTGGTTGTTTTTTTTTCATTAGCCCAATAAGATTGGTCATCACGACCTGGCTGGCTGGCCGGCCGGCGAATATAAATTACTATTTAAAGATACTCGTCGTTCCCCGTTCCCCGTTGGAAACGAACAAATCTTGGAAATGGACAAAAAGTATCTATCTTGTCCATCTCGCTCGCTTTCTCACTGATTTGCTATTTGCTTTTGGTTTTTGTTTTTTGTCTTTCACAAGTGTTGAGAGAGAGAGAGAGAGTTTCCATTTACCTTGATAATGGGCCATAAAACAAAAATCTTATCTGTGTTTGATTGAACAAACCTAGAAATGTTTGCCACACACTTGGACTTCAAGGATCTGGTTGGTTGGTATTTTTATGATTATTGATTCTCTCGCTCTCTCTCTCTCTCTTGTGTCGTGTTGGTATCATTTTGGATACACACAAATCGATTCAATCGTTTCCAATGGGAATAATTGATCGGTTTGTCAATATTGATTACGACCAACAACAACACAAACAAACAACAAACAAAACTCTATCCAATAATAATAACCGAAAGCCTAAAGGCAGGAACCACGTCGACCATAATTCAATCCATTGAATTCCATTGATTGATTGATTGATTGATTAATTGATTAATCAAACTTTAGTTGGTCGTGTCGTGTCGTTTGTGCATAATAAATACTAAAATGTTTGCCAAGGGTTAATTGATGTTGCAACAACAATCCGGGATTATAACCATTGTTGTTTGGATTCTAAAGAAATATTTCCCCACTAACGGTGGTTCTCACCAGTGTGCTTAATTTCGCAAAATGATTAATTATATTGTTGTGCTAGACTGAAAAAAATTTGCAGCAGAATAAATTTGATTGGATGATGATGAGAAGAAGTAGGCGGAGCTAAAGGTGAAAAAGGCGGAGCAGCAAAAAAAGTGGAGTTTAAAATTTTCGTAACAACAAAAAAAATAACTGAACTTTTTTCACATCATCATCATCATCATGTAATAATGAGCTTCGCCTCACTTGTTGGCTTCCGTGTATCCACCGTGTAATCTTTTGCTGTTGCTGTTGTTGTTATTGTTACATAACGGTACTCCGACAGGGAAATGTGTTCATCATTTATATAATTGACAGTTATTTTATTTTGTGAACAACCATCATCAGAATCCCAAACTATTATATAATAATCATAATCATAATCATAATAATTAACCTGGAACTAGAACTAGAACTAGAACTACCAGAAACTTGTTTGAATCGCTTTGCTTGTTCGGGGAGTGTCACGCAGCTCGCTAAAGCGATCAGAAGAACAGACGCGAGGACACAGGCACACAGACCCCTTGTCTGTCTCTGTGTGTACCTTCCATAGCGCTTTGTTCGAGGCGAGCTGCTGCGTAAAGCTATGCGCGCACGCAGCTCGCCTTTCCCTTGAAGCTGCCACACACTCCCCTGTGTGTGCGAGCCAGATCCAGCGTCAGCTTGTGTGCGAGTGTAGGCTTGAGGGAGGTGGCTATGGTCATCGCGCTATGGTCGAACTATCTTGTCCCTTTAATTTTTTAGCTGCTACTGTTGTTACTGTTAATGTTGCGCTGTACTGCTGTACGCTGTTCTGTTAGCCAATCGCCATCCATTTCACAAGCCTATAAACCGTTGTCCGTGTGTCTGTCTGTCTGTGCGTGTCGCGCTCGCTCTGGCTCTGGCTCTTGCTCTGGCTCTAGCTCTTGCTCTTGATTGGTGTGCGCGTTTGTAGGCGTGCCAATGGCCATTATTGTGTTTCATGTTGTACTCAAAGCAAGCGAAACAAGCCAACAAGGCTGGCACTGCACTGGAACTGGCGCACTGGCGCGCACTTGATTTTCAATGTCAACCACACCATGTTCTTTATATTCTTCTTGTTTTATTTTTTTTGGATGAAAATAATAATAATAAAAAAAATAAAACTCGAAAACTAAAACTACAAAAAATACACTTGGGCTTTTCGGCCTTAAGTTAAATCATCATCACCATCATCATCATGGACGACTGGATGATGATGATAGCGGCCATTTAGGTTGTTGAAGAGAGATGAATGAATGAATGAGAATACATGAAATGTGGCTAAACATCATTAAATCTCAGGCTGGAGGAGATGATGATGATGATCATGATGATGGTGAAGCCAGGCTGGCTGGCTGGCTGGCTCTCATCGTCTCATTTTCATCGTCGTTCGCTTCAAATAATGGACATTGCCTAGATTCAAAGCGAAGCTTGGATTCATCCAAGCAAAGTTTCCATGTTGGTTCTTCTTGTTCTTCTTGTTGTTGTTCGGACTTCTTTTTCAGAACATCGTCAAGGAGCTAAAAGGAAGACGATGAAGATGAAGATGGCGCGAGAGAGAGAGAAAAGATATCTAGGTCATCTGAACAACAACAACTTGTTGCTTCTTATGGCTTTGATAATAGAAGACCAAGAACAAGAAGAAGAAGAAGAAAATGGTTCGTGTGTGTGTGTGCGTTTGAGAGGATACACTGCTTGGATACAAGCTCAACACAAAAGCTGCAGGTCTTTTTTTCGGTCGAATTTAAGAATGACATACGTATTATGGATTGTCATACTTGTTGTTGTTGTTGGCTTAATGATCTTCAGGCTTAAACCCTTGCTAAGACTTAATCCTTTGTATGGCTTCCACACACACAAAAAATAGGATGATCCCCTTGACGAACAAGGGAAGAGAAACAATAATCTTAATACTAATACTAAAAACGTTTGTCCGGTCCAATCCAGGCTTTCCAGTACAAAGGAAAGAGGTGGAGATTTTTGACGAAAATCCATTGTTTTCCGAAATTTTTTTGTGTGGCCTGCTTGACACATCCACATCCACATCGACTTTGATCTTGGAACGAAAAATCACATTGTAATCCCTCCTCCCCCGAAAACATTATTTTTTTGCATGTGTGTTGACCTTTTATGTAATGCAAATTCTATGTACATGCACACACGAAACGGATCAAGATTTAAATTTGTTTCCTTGGCTTCGGCTTTGGCTTCAAGTATTCAGATTACCAGTTACCGGTTTTGTGTTTTTTGAATGCGGAATAATCCTAACCGCCGCCACCATTGTTTCAGTGTTGAGCTTAGCAACAGCGTTAAGGATTTTCTAGTTCAACCATGGTTAATCTCTAACAAATCCATTTTCTTATTTTGGGCTTGTTTCATTCATGTTTTGTTCTCTTACATATTCAACAATGAGAGAAGGGTTTGGATATAGGCGTGCGGCCTATATCCAAGCCAAAAGAGGAGGAGCCTGATTGGGGAGAGTGGACGGACGTAACGCCTGCCGCCCATGCGCACTCGTAGTACTATTTTGACGTTACGACCTAGATATGCTCGCCAACCAACATTGAAATATTAAAATTTTAAATTTTAAATTCGATTTTGATGAAATCCATCACTTGGGAAACACACTTAGAGATTCGAATTGAATTAAATCATCATTTTTTTAATTAACTTTAATGAAAACACACATCAACATCATATTAAATCATTCGCTCTCTCTCGCAGGCAAAGTGGTCGCCTAAATTTCTCGTTTCTTATTGGCTGACCATCAAGGTAATTACCGGTTGGTTGGTCAGTCAGCCAGTCAGTCAGTCAGCCCGTTAGTTTTACCTGGCGATTTGTTCCACATTGATTGTTCATTATTTATGGTGATGGTTTTGAAGGCCGGCCGGCAGACCGGCCGACCAACCAATCATACCTGCTCTCCGGCTGCTGAAGAGGATTCACCTGGCCATTTAGGGGATTCACTAGGCGGCGGGATGATACTAGGCGATCCAATCGTCGTCGACCACGACTTGTTTCAAACCAAAATGCCATATGCAAACAACACTGCTTGCCGGGAACAAATCGATTACCGACTTTGAATCCAAATCCAAATCCAACTCCCATGTGGAATTCAGATCAGCTACAAAAAAAAGCTATTTTTGTGATGATCACAAGCCAATCATGGTGCGGTGTGGCGATGGTGGTGGTGATCAATCAGCCGCCAGTTGATATCGCGCCGTATTCGGTGGCGTCATATGCTAAATTTATCCATTGTTATAAGCAGCACACGGTACACACATTATACAACGGAATGTGTTCGGCACATCCTTTTGGCATCCTGCTTGCACACAAGGTAATCAAAAACCGAACCTACCTGTTGTGGCCAGGTAAAATTGTTGTTGTTTCCATTCACCTGTGTGTGTGTGTGTGTTTGTCAGTGTGTGTATAACTTCTGTTTTGACACACAAAACGGTTCTGTCTTGCGACAGGTGAGTTTCACCTGCCCTATTTGTGGTTGTACTGTTTTGCACTGCTTCTGCCAGGCAAGTTGGTATTTCGGTTTAATAATATTCAACAAAACTTATTGGATGGATCAATATTATGGTAACCTGCCCGAGGTGTGCCCAGCTTTCGAGCAGACATTTGGACAAATTGGCCAACTCTTTTGACTGGTTGATCGAGATCGATCGATCGACAGTTGAATGAAGGGATTAATGGATGAATGGATTTGGGAGCCTGAAGGCAATCATATTCGTTTTTGTTGTTTTATAATCTCCAAATCACTGTTGGCTATCCACATATTAATCTGGGCAGCCCAATTCAAGATCAGACCCTAACAAGATCGATTTTCTTCGGGATTTGTACGGCGAAAAACCGGTTCCGGTTTTAGCTAGCTGTCCAAACTAGACGTATGCTGTGATTCGATATTCTGCCATCATCTTTCATATCTCAGATCTTGCCGTGTTGGTGTGTATGCCCAAAACCTAGCCCAACTTAATGACCTGTTTCCGTTTTGGTTCTGGTCGTGGTCGTCGTACACGTGCGACAAATTTGACTTGTCGTGATGTGAAGAAACTTGAACATTCTCTCTCTTCATTTTGGATAAATTAATTTTAATTGACTCTCAATGCTCTTGCCTCCCTCGACGACCAACGTCAGCTTGTCCGGATGTCACATCCGTTGTTGTCGTTGGTTGGTTGGCTTCCTCTACTTTGACTGTGTGTGAACTTTGACCCAAAGCATCGTAGACCATGATGATAACAACAACAGCCAAATTGAGATCTAATCTTTTGATCCCGCTGTGCGCGTTCAACAACATCGGGACACCGAACCCCCAGAAAAATTAAGGGAGAAGCCACGCCAACGTTTCAGGGATGGTCCCAAATTTCAAATTTTGGTCGGTGTATTGGTGCGTTGGTGTGCTCCGCCTTGTTGTTTTTCTAGGGCCATCTGGTCTCGGTGGTTCGGGATTGGAAAAAAAGGTTCTGATTTTCGGTGTCACATGTGTGTGTGACATGGTCGTGTTGAAATCACACGGGAAATCTTTCAATCTACCATCCTCCATGGCTCTCTCCAGTGACTGACTGATGTTTGTGTTTGACGGACAAATGAGAATTCTCTCTTGCCATCATCATCATCATCAACGAAAATCATTAAACTAATTGAATCCTTATTATTTTCTCTCGTTTGTTCCTCCCCGAATAGGCTTATCAAAATGAATATGAAAAGATCGCCCATCAATTCTTCAAGAACATCAATCAATTGACCAACAACAAACCAGGTGCCAACATTAACAGTAACGGTAACTGTAACGGTAACAACGTGAACAACGGTTATATAAGCAGTGGTAGTGCTGCCGGCGGATCATCATTATCATCATCGTCGTCGTCCAATCCATCTGGAGCCAATTCCAATGCTACAACATTGAAACGTTCCATCAAACAACAAAGCGATCGTTGCCTAAATCTTTGGCTTAAATCATTGGAATATTTGACAATTCTTCAGAAACATTGTGGTAAACGTTGTCCTCGCCATTATCTTGCGTAAGTATTATGTAATATTTGATGATATTCTTATTCAAGCCACACCACCACCACCACCACCACATGTCATACCATCAAGGCAATGTGTGTGTTGGTGTTGGTTGGTTGCTATTTTCGGGCGCTTGTTTGTGGCGCCCACCATTCTTCTTCTTCTTCATCATTCTGCCCTTTGATTCTGTATTTCGGGTTTGGCGCCCCACCCCCGGCATATTACGCCCATTCATTTCGAATGCCATGCCATTGTAAATGTGTGTAGGTTTAGTAGGTTTAGTTGGTTAAAAAACACACATGTGGCCCAATGTCTAAAATTAGATCGAAACGTGGCAACGACGATCATCATCATCATAATGGTGACCGACCTTTTCGGGCCTTTTATATTTATTTCTTCTTCTTCTTCTTCGTCGTCGTCTTGTTGTTGTTGTTGTGTGTTTTTCCCAGTATTATATTAGCTTTATGTATGTTAGCACGGTGTTCACCTGCTCTTGTTTCCCACAGTCTTGAGCTCAACACAGCAAGCATAGAAGAAAACGCATTTGGCAATCTTGGCCATAGTTTTTCTTCTTCTTCGGCTTCGGCTTCAAGTCTTCAAGTCTTCTGCCTAGTTTACCCCGACAAGTCTATTATGGTTAAGTGTGTGTGTATCTTTGTTTGTATGATCAAGCTTGGTTTCCTTTTTTATTTCATCAAAACAACAACAAGACCAGTCCACTCCACTCCAGAAGATTTTGTCCAGATAGTTCACCAGAAAACTAAAATAGAGAGAGAGCGAGAGAGGAAGAACTGTCAAACACTGTGTGTGTTTACTTCCGGTTTTGATTGATATTGGATAGCTGCTGCTGTTGATAGGCTTCATCAATATTCTTCTCTTGTACACACCAATGATTGGGCGCCAAATGCATTGATTTTTTATTTTGATTTTCTGGCCGCAAAGATTTCCGTTCGATTATCTCCCGCGCGCGATTGTCGGAGTGTTGTTGGAGTTAGAGTATCCTTTCCCAATTTCTTCCCAGTTGTTCAAAAACAGGTATTGGGAGATTATTTCTTTGGTAGATGCCTGTTGTCCATTATGCAACACTACTTATTGTTGTTGTATCTCGATAGGTGTTTGATTGATGGTGCCAGAGTATATCCATACAACAATAATGATAATAATGATAATCTTCTTGAAATAACAATAATAACTCCCTTTGAATACAATTGATGTTTGAGGTGGTGCTGGTCGATTGGTCGATAGATCGATCGATCGGTCGAGAACTATTGTTTGTGTTCACCACATTGATTTTCAATTGATTTTCAATCGATTTCCTGTCTCTCTATTGTTCCAGGAGCAACAAAAGCAGCAGCCTTTTGAATGGATTAAATTTGGATGGATTTAGTGGTGTTAATGAACCATCAACATCATCATCATCCGCATCACCATTGATTGTTCATCATCGACCACAGCACCAACACCATCACCATCATCATATCCTATTGTCATCATTGGATCGTAAGAATCGCCATCGAAATCATTGTCTTCGATCATCATCATACCAGAGCTACCATCAGCAGGTTGTTGATGGTGAACCAGATCTGAATCAACCATCATCATCATCGTCGTCGATATTCGTTTGCCCGAATACGATTGCGAAACCTAACCAAAGAATTGTTGAGCTTCGTTCCACCGGTACTGGTGGATCATCCGTTATCATACAGAATCGTCGGGTACAAACCACTAGGCAGACAAACACCACCACCAGCAGCACAAGCAGCACGATGATTGGACAACAAGGTACCACCATTTGTGATACGCATAGTTTGGATGGTAGCGGTAGCCCAGGGGCGGATAGCGGTGTTTACAGTTCATCCATGGATAATAATTCCAAATTTGAGATCATCCAAAAGGATATCGGTTATTCCAGCGATGCGGATATGAGCGATGCTATTGAGGTAAATATTGGCAAGCATTTCGTTTTTCCGGTGTATTTCCCGGTGTGTGTTTCCTGGCGCGAAAACAATATCCAAGCATCACAAAACATGAGCGAGAGGCCACCAGAGATTATCAACCGAAAAACAAACATCGAAAACATCGAAACTTCGTAGGCAGCCCGAGCCCGAGGATACAGCAAGCTAGCGAGTGTGAGCGAAATCCAACGAGAAAACGATGAATTGATGTGATGCCGTTAGTCGCAAGTGCCGTTACATGCCCGTTATATTACTTTTCGCAATCAACTCGAAAAACCTATTCGACGATTCGGAGGCCCATTCGTCGACTAGAGGCGATTGAGTTCAAAAGTAGATTTATTATTATCAATAAATGTTGTTGTTGTTGATCCGCTGGATGTTTAGTGGTAGTTCATAATCCTTCTGGCTTGTCCAGAGTGCCCAATGCAAGTCCCGTGCCAGTGGATATATTCATGGATGTTTGATGATGAATGATGATCAACAAGTGTGTGTGTGTGTGTGTGTGAATGAAGTTGAAGACGACGATGGTAAAAAAACCATTTCCAGCTCATTAACACGATCCTCACGATTTGTCAGTTTGTCTCAAGCTTCAGCAAGCCTCGAAAGTCGGTTAGTGTGTGTGTGTGTGTATAGATCGGTTATACCGATAAAATGATAATACGACGATGATGATGATAATAACAATGATAATAATAATAATAAAATACTACCACTCGATCCATCCATCCATCCATAATCCTCCTCCCTAAATCTTCGAGGATTTCGTTGTGGTGAAGTAGGTGCTGCTAGATAGATAGATAGATGTGTGTTTTCCTGTTTACACAGACATTATCAGCATCATTTTGGATCCCTCGAAACGATGTTTTGACACTAGTAGATTTAACTAATTCACCGACACCATTCGAAATGTCTGTCTGTCTGTTAATGATATTTGATAATATTGATGTTGGTCGCGGATTTTTCTCCGGGACAAAGCGGAGAGAGCTGAGAAATTTGAGAAATTTGCCGGGATTTTTGTTTTTAAAATTTTAAAAAATTTGTTTTGTTTCCGGGAAAAACGAAATTCTAAAAAAACTTTCTGTTTCCGGTTTTCCCCTCCCGCGACCAACTTTAAATAAACCACTTTGAACTTCGAATAACAATACCGTAGGCTCAACCACCATCGTCCGATCAGAACAATTTGCGATCATCACGGAAACGACAAGTTCGTCGACGTAGAACAAGAACCAGTCGTAATCGTCCATGGTCGTTTCATTCGGATTGGTCTACTTGGGATTATTATCAAACACCATTCTTTTGTAGTGGTGATCATTTCAGTAATGAAGATCTTAATTATCATGATGAGAATATTGTTCGTAAGCTAACCGAATTTGGTGAAAATTATGAATCGTGGATCAACAACGAATTGGACACCGATATCGATCTGAAAGGTAGGTGCCATTGGCTAAAAGTGATCATGTGATTCGATGCTAACAATCTCTCTCTCAATCTTATTAGTGGATATCAAACCGGCCGTGGTCCTCGAAAAACCGGAAATCGAAGAAGAACCACCAGTGGTTGAGGCCGCCGTTGTTGCTCTTGTTGTTGAACGATCAGATGCTTGCATATCAACAAGTCCGATACCATTTTTGGATAAAGCATGTCAAGTGATTGATGAGAATGAATTGAGTTTGAATGTCAATGCGAACAGCAACATGGCCACCATGACCGTCGATCAAGATCCAAGCTTGTTGGAACATAAATCAACACAGACCAAGGTCAAACAATTTCAGGACAGTGCTTGTATGACCGCGGCCATCGCCGCTTGTCGCGAATCTCGTACGCCAACACCGGAACCGCCGCTGCCGCCTTACAACAACAACAAGAAGAACAAGAACAAGGTTTTGAGCCGAACAACTCGTGTGATGGTCAAAAATTGTCGATGTAACGATGGTTCTAGTGGTTCCAGTAATGATGTTCAATCATATTCGTCCATCAAATTTTACACAAGCATCGCATTGGCCGGGTTGTTGTCGTTTTTGATTGCGGTCACGCAATTCTCGCCGGAGATACATAAAACCTATCCACGACCACCACCGCTTTGAGCGCCAAGAGAGTATGGTAGCAGATCTTCAGGGTTCATCAAGGGTACCCTTCAAATGAAGCTTGAAGCATCATCAATGTGTGTCAAATATACGGTCGGATGTGGCGCCGAGCTGACGAAAAAACAGGAGCTGGCCAAAACCTTAGGGAAATTATAATAATAATCATCCTCATTCTTATATAATTACTAGTACTAGTATTATGTAATATGTTGCGTAATCAAACCGTTATGTGGAAATGTAAAAGCGACCCCCCAAAAAAAATTGAGACCAACAAAATTAACACTTGTTGATCCAGCCATGGAGCCAGGATTCATCTAAATCAATCATCAAAAAAACGAAAAACAAAAAACAAAAATGAAACAAAGCCTCATCACCATCGGTATTTTAATAGGGATTATAATAATCCGATCCAAATATTGGAAGCTCTATTTTTCCCGCCAAATTTTGCGGGCACGTTTTGAAGATTAACCATTTGAGTGCCGAGAGCAGAAAATCAATCCCTGGCCATTAGATTCGCCCGAATCCTATCTACCCCGAAACGCTTCGATATACGATCCACATTTGACTAATTTGTGTGTGTATCATTAACCTTCAATCATTATCAAGCTTACCATTAGCTCTCTCTCTCTTAATCTCTCTCGCGGTTGAAGGCCTAGATTTTCGCTTCCTTCTCAATCTTCTCAATCTTCTCAATTTTGAAATGAAAACTGTGCCAATGGGAATTTCGTTGTTGTAGTTGTTCATCTTTATAATCCGACCGCATTTGCCACAATTGTGTCTGCAAGCTAAGCGACCATCCCCGATATCAAAAGCAATTATATTGCCGATAATAATATTGATGGCAATGTTGTTGATGATGACCGTCGTCTTATCCATGGATTTGATTCGCGGTTTGCTCTCCTTTGATCATAATAATGTAATTGCATTGGTAATCGTTGTTGTTGGTCAACGAAAAAGGCCAACGAAACGAAAAAAAAATCAAAAAAAAAATCTTAATCTTAATCTTAATCCTTAAATCGTATCGATTAAAACGCTTAATATCCTCGCTCGCTTCCATCTATAGCCACCGCCATCATCGTCGCGCGACAAACAAACAAACAAAATCCTGCCATTCTTCATCATGCTCTCTAATATCATCATCCGATGATCCAAAAACCTTGAAACATTTGTGCCTTACTTACTATTCTCGGTTGCTGATTACAAACTGGATCTCGGATCGCCAGTTCCAAATTATCATCTAAAAACATTTTACCTCGACATCTACCACCAATCCATCAAGGAGGCTTTAAGATTTGTAAAACTTTTCTTATTTTTTTTCGATATCTTTTTTCTTAAAAAGTTGTGTTTTTTCTTTTCAATGAAAAACGAAATTCCAAATTACGAACCAATTTTCCTCTCATTCTCTCTTTCTTTCTTTTCCAAGAAAAAAGAACTGACCACTATTACACACACTGGACACTAATCTTACACACGCCCACACACCACACACCTACACACGGATATTTATTAATCTTAATTGATCCAATTGATCCAGTTATCAAAATATTTTTTTAATCTACTTTTTCTAGTCCATTTTCAAATGCAACGCATACGCAAATTCTCGATTTTTGATATTTCTTGTCTCTTTTTCTCTTCTCGTTTCTTCTCGTTTCTTTTTTTCTTGTTATTTTGGATTTTACATTTTTGTCCTTCAGAAAATCAAAGCAAATTGCAATTTGTATTACTTTTTCCAAAAGGCTAAAACTAAAACGCCCACGCATACACCCACACCTACATGCAAATTCATATGATGATCTGTCCACGCCAAAATCAATGATCAATCATTTTTTGAATTCTCACCAAGTTCATCCATCCATCCATCGATTGATTCTTCCATCGATTCATCCCCATCCCCATCATCATCATCATCATTGGATCTTATTTCTTCTTCTTCTTCAACTCGTTACCACGGACAATGGCGGCATGGATATTATTTCGTTATATTTTGCTCATATTATGTAATTTTGGTTAATAATTTTATTCTAATTATTATGGTATTCCTGAAACAACCACCACCACCACTACTACTCTGCTCTGCTGGAAACACAAAAAAGCCATTCTATATTTTTTTATGAAAGCCAAATCAAATGAATGATAATAATGATGTTTACCCGATACCCGATTCTTCAATATCCAATTAAAAAAAACAGTTTTAATTCTAACGCAATGATCTTGATTATTTGATATCAAAACGCTATGAAGGCCAACTTTGGAAATTTGAATTTTGCATTTGAAGATTTCCAGCGCCATCTGTCAATGATGATCAGAATTAATTTTGAACATGACTAAATCCAATTACTCACTTGTTATCTGGATAATTTGATTGGATAATTTGTTTGACCGATGACAATCCCTACTTCTGATCTAGATCATCCAATGGCAATCCATTTTGGATTCATTCGCTTGCTGGCTCTCGTCTTGGATGGTCGTCTCTCTCTCTCTCGCTGGCTCTCTCGTCTTGGATGGTCGTCGTTCTCTCCATGGCTCTCGTCTCGTTTTGGATGTCCATGTGGTAAGTCGTATTGATTTTTTACCATTCTTATTCTTGTTCAGGATGTAGTTAGTGTGTTAGTTTGTAGTTTTTTTTCGAGAAGTAGTTTAGCATTATTTTTTTCTTCTTCTTGATCTCAGTTCTTTTATTTGGTTGATCGATCCAGGATCGGAAATTTTTGTTGATCAATCGTCAGGATAGTTTTAGAATT
>JAOZJS010000939.1:0-16839 GCA_025882695.1 Amerodectes protonotaria
GATCCACAATGTATGCCGACCCACTCCTCGGGTCAATGGCTAAAATGTCAACCCTGCGGTTGGAGCCATGACCGTCGGAACACGGCACAAGAGAGAGAGAGAGAGAGAGAGAGAGAGAGAGAGAGAGAGAGAGAGAGAGATAAGACGAGAAAAGCCAATCTGACCAGAAAGAAAATATCACCAACATGCAACGAAGAATGTGCACAATATTTTCAGGATGGAAAAAAGCAGAATTTTAAACAATTTCGAAACGAATTTTGCTCGCAAAAATAAATTGGAAAAATCCAGTTCCTCTACAGTGATTGGATTTGGGTGTGTGTGTTGTGTGTGGGTTTGAAGTCGAAATTGTAAATTCATCAAAATCATACTCTAACACTAGAAGCCTTGCCAAGATTTGTCAATAAGTGTTCATTGAACCAAGAGATAGGATTCTTGACTTGAAGAAAAAAAAGAATTTAATCCTCCGGTTTTGGTATAAATTTCAAACATCATGCCCTTCGTTTTTTTCCGGTTTCTGGGCGCGAAAAAAAAACGAATTCCTCTAGTCTGGCAATTTCAATGTTTTTTTTCAAATTTTCATCCATATTGAAGCCGAAAAAATGCGCAGTGGTGTAGGGAGCATTGAAAGATATCTGCATTGATCCAGAGCATTGATGGGCGACTGTTCCTTCCGGTGTGCCACCACTACAAAACCTAGTGGAAACATTGTACCATTCTGTTCAACCATCTAAAACAATTTACACTATAACAATCATGGGGTGCGTGCGTGCAGGCAGGCGTGTATGGAATCGGGAACGGTTCTGATTCCCATCCACACAGTCGCCCGATAGGTACTGTTGGTGTCGGAAGCAGCATTTTAAGATCTAAATATTATCGAAAATTCATCAATCTATCTTGATCTTTTTCCCAAACAGAACATTTACCACCGGCAACAGAATTTATCCACTCTATCCTTATATCTTGGTGTTCTTGTTTTCGGATTTTAATCCTATTCGTGCCGTATATGTGCGTGTGTGAGTGTAAGTGTGGATTGCATGATTTCGCGCCAAACAAAGAGCTTTTGAAAAAAATGGAAAAAATCAACTTCGATTGAAATTTTCATCATATTTCGTTGATATTCTCATCACAGTTCTAGTTGATTTAACGCTTTTGACCTACACAACTAACACCTACGGCACGCGATCAGAATACTTTATATCCAAATCATTGCCTTCGTTAGTTTTTCAGCGGGAAACTAACGTTGCTTGTTGCTTGCTTTTGGTGAACAGTGAAAGACAACAAGATTCGAAACGATCCAGGAACAGCAAAAACTGGATGAAAACTAACCAAACTTAATGAACCAACGATTGAAATGTACGTGAATTTAGATGAACTAGTTATCTTCAGTTTATTTTCATTGTTTTGGCTAGCTTTCGATAAATTTACATTTATTTCTTTTCGATTTTTCCCACCAATCGTTTAAATGAACCGGATAATAATTTTGCAACATTATTCTGTTTTTAGCTTCGTCGCGCAATTCATTTAATATTTTAATCAGAACAAATAGAAGAACTATAAGTTGTGTTCGGTTTCTGTTTGGGCGAATATAACAAAAGAGATGGTGTGAAATAATGGATCCGTTTCCTACACATCCAGAGTTTTAGGTCTCTCAAGAGAAAAAGTGGGAAAGAGGTACGAGCATTCAACCAAAAAAAAAATCTGATCCATTTTGCAAGCGAGTGTGTATGCTGGAACCAGCATGGTACCAGCAGCAGAAGAAGAATTAGCTAATTTTCGTTTCATTTAGTTGAAATTTCGACCAGGTTTCTTTCGATGTTATTATTATTGTTATTATTTCATCTCAATTTTTGTTGCTTCACTATTATTCGTCGTTATTTTCTCTAGTTGTGATTTTCAGTGTCTCCAGGATTGCACTTAATTTAATTAGAACTTTTCCAGTTCCTATGAAATCTCAATTTGATACTTGATTTTCAAGAATATTCCCTCTCGCTCTCTCCCGCTCTTTTATTATTACTTAGTAAAAGTCTGCTTTTGGTACGCGTGACACCCTTTGAATTGATACATGCAGTGATTTTTTTCGTCCCACAATAAGCCAGACAAAAAAAATCACAGAAGCTGAAAATGAATTCAATTCAATTTGAATTAATAATGGGCGTGTGCGTTTACAGAATTTAATTCCGATTCCTAGTGTACACGCCTACACTTTTGTTGTAATCAGATTGTTTGCAATCTGGAGATATGGCTTGAAAAGGTCAAGCTTTTCATATTTCATTATTTTCATGAGAAACGGAAAAAAATCCATGCATATTGGTTGATTTTTGCAAACAAAATATCAAAATTCAATTCAAGATGATAGGTTTTGGAAACGGAAAGAATTTCGATATTTTTCTCCAAGGTTCAGGCTCAATCAAATATCCCAACCATAACAAATAAACAGCCCGACAATTGCAAAATGTGCCCAGACAATGGAAGCATTTTTTTTTGTCAACGAAGAAATATTCGCGCCTTATTATAAAAAGATTATTATCATTATTTTTCTGGCTTGGCACCCAAACACTTCCACACCCCAACCGTGACAAAATTCATGGTAAAACAAATCGATTCTATTGATGATACCGAACAAAACAACACAGAATATATACTACAAAGTGAAAAATAAAATATGCATTCTCGTCCCGTACTCAAAAATGTCAATATTGATGCCACATAAGAGAGAGAGAGAGACCGTAAAATGGCAATTCAAAATAGTAAAATGAAAAAAAGATACAATAAAATGGATCCGGACTGAATACCCGGAAACAACGATTTTGCTTGCTACCCGGGAACCTATACTTTGATGTGGTTGCAAAGCAAGATATTCTCTATCTAACTATCATTGTTTTCCTGAGCCTCATTCTGGCGGTGAAAACCTGAATTCAATCAATTTAGAGTTTGCAGTTTGCATGCGGTTTATCTCTTTTTTGCTGGTTGTCTTCCTATCCATGAATCGATCCCGTAGTTCGGCCCATATATTTTGTGTCGCAAAAAAAAACTGAGAATTTCTATTATTTCAACTTTTTGAGTTTCTTGAAATTAATTGATTTTTTTCCTCTGCTTTTGCTCTGTCTTTTGCTGTCATTCTGACTGACTTCTCAGGAAAACCTTTCTTCTTATGTCGAACGCGTTTGTGATTCTTTGAATTCATTTTGGAGAATATGAAAAACCAAAAAGAACTATCTGAATCGAATGATGATCATTGAAAGGAACGTTCTTGCCACTCGAAACAAGAATCGCAAAAAAAGAAAGTTATATGTCCTCAAAACAAATAAAAAGACATAAATTATAAATGTTCAATTTGGGTTTTCATAGAAGCGTGGAAAAGACATATTTTTTCCTTTTCCTCTTTGAAGGCTATAAGTTTATTATGAATCATGAAACAATAATCGTAAAAAACAGGGAAACCTCCAGAACAAGAATTTTCAAGTGGAACTGACAAAACAAAGAGAAAGAGAGAATGAGAACGAGAAGCAGGTAGAGTAGCTCTTTTTTACAGGGAGCCACCACCTATATAAAAAAAAACTGATGAGGAGGACCATAACTGCGACCAAGTCCCCCTGGTTACCTGGTTATTTTCTCTACATCGTCGCCATCATCATTATTATGGTTGTGCATGTGTCGTTTCCTTCCATTAGTTACCTTAAGTCAAACAAAGATAAAACTAATAATGATTAGGAAATTCAAGGAGAAGCACCGCCCCCTCCCTCCCAAAAAAAAGAAAAAATAACCAATCATTTAGTTGTCTTCTTTTTGTTGAGGATAATACCTATTCTAATTTATACGCGAAAAGTTTTCAGCTCTCTGATCTCTTCACAGTGCGTAATAAATAGCATCGTCGATTGTATCGATTATAATCCCAAAATAATTAAAATTTTCCGAAAAAAATAACCGAAAGATCGGTTTGGCTTAGATAAACAGATTGAAACAACTTGACAAACGAACACTGAACCAATATCCAAGGATAATGTTTATGAGATCCATATAATTCTAGCATCCACATAATTCTTTCCGGATCATAGTCATCCGGTATTGTTAGCACATTAGCATGAAATATACCTGTTAAAAACGGGTCATATGATGAAACAAGACGAACAAGTAAATCCAAAAAAACATGAGGACACAATTATACCAAATTTTATAGATGGGCGCGAAGGTGTGTATGTGTCTGGGTGTACGGGAGTGATATTTTGGCACGTAAGCAAAATGTTTTTCCGCTTGGAATCTATCCTAATGGAAATCCTGGCTATAATTAATTTATCGAGTGGAACAAAAATCGACATGAATATTTCTTTATTCCATGATTATGATTATTATTAATATTGTTATTGGTATCCTGTTTGAATGTAAATTTGTATGCCTGAGTATGTTCCAATAAAAATAATAACCATAATTTCATTGGAAATGTGAGATATTTTCCCGAATAGCTATATTAATAAGCCCAGGTATTGTTTTGTTTTTTTTACGCGCCCGGAATAAAACTAACAAAATTGAAACCAAAAACCAGCAGCAGTCAAAGGAAATTAGTAGCTTCTTTATTATATGTTTCACTGGCTGGTTGGCTGGTTGGCTGGCTGGCTGGCTAAACCATGGTTGAAAGCAACCAATACAAGAAAAGAAACATAATTCCAACATTTGACATTCATTGCTTCTTTTACGGGTTCGGGACACCTTGCCTGGTGTGGTTTTTTTCGGTTATTATTGTTTGGCCAAGTTTGGTTTTGGTTTTGTGTTTTATTTCATTTCAAGACAAGAAACAATTAAAAAAAATGTGATAGGAATCGCAGTATGTACCAACCATCAACCATACTGGGAGCAACACCATTGTTTCCATTGGTGGTGGTCTGGTTCCGGTAATGGTTTTGCTAAATGGGTTTCAAAACCAAGTTTATTGTTTGCTCCTTGCATCGCCATCCGCACCAACTTAATCTAAGCTCTGTTCATACACCTGGGCCGCATAACTCTCTTGGGCTTCTGGTGGTTATTTGTTTGTCGCGGGTGAACAAATGTCGCCAACAAATGTCAGCTAAATAACCACAGAAAATATCTTTTAGAAAGCAAAAAATTTTTGGGCGATCAAGAGAAACAATGTGTCGCCAGGGATTCTGGGCTTGATGTCCAAACAGGCACGTTTTGGGAACAAATAAACAAAATTGAACCATAAAACTAACCGTGATCCTAATACAAGATGTTTTTGGATTTAGGATCCATTGAATAATCAAAATCATCATTGAGATTTTAAATTAGTTTTTGAGGGGTCCGCGACAAGTTTTCTCCCATTTAATGGTTCGTTTTTTCTCTGTCTTGGAACACACACAGATTCGAAACAAACCACCAGCAGCGCTAAAACTCGATTCCAACAACAACCAGAACGGCGACAAACCACTAAAGAGAATTCGGTTACCACTACCACCATCATCATAACCGTTTCAGACGATACCGATTCTTCACTTTAACTAAAAAAATTAAATCAATAAGATATGAATCGATCCACATATTCAAATCATCATCACCATCATCATTATAACCGACAACCAACAGTAATAATTTGGCTAGTACATAGTACACCCACTCCACAAAAACTATCAGGTTGTTCTTTTCCCTGAATGGTGAATGGCAACCGTGGTCGATGTTTTCGTCGTCGCGGTCGTTTTTGTTATTATTGTTTCTGTTCATTATCGTTCGGTTTCGAACCCCTGGAACCCAGCACACCACACAATACCAATTTATTGATGAAAGTTGTCTTTTTTACCAAGACCGAGAAAAAAATTCGTCCATTCTCCTCCTCCCTTTCCTCTTTCTTCTTCTCTTGATACTCTTATTGGTTGTACCTTTTTTTGTCATCCCAATTCTGCTGTCTACCTACCTGTGCTCTATATCTATCACTCTTTTTCAACAATGGATCATGTCATTTATTTTGTACAACTTTTGGTTCAAATATGATCAAGATGAAAAGAAACATCCAAATATTTTTTCAAAGGTGATAGCAATAATAGAAAAGAAATGCTATTCGTTGATGGATAAGATCACCTGTGATTAGGTCAATGGGAAATTGTCATAAGAATAGAATATGCGAATTCTTCGAAAATCATTGTCCAAGTTTTTTGTTGGATTGTTGTCGATCTCAATCAATATTTTCCGATACAAGTATTAATCAAAATCCTAATGATAGTTATCGACAACAACAACCCAACGACGGCCAAAACGACAACAACAATCAAGAAGATCCAAATTACTACCATTATCATTATCAACGATCGGAGGTTCAGAAAAAGGAGATTGAAAATTTTTTTGAAAAAACACACCCACAAAAGCAGCAACAAACACAACAGTTACCTGGGCAACTTTCCTCGAACAAGAATAAAGCTTGTTGCCCGAATTCTGGAACAGAATCAATATTGACTGCTGACAAGATAGCAAACGATAATAATGATACGAATCAAGATGATAATGAAAGTAATCATTCTTCGTTTATAGCCAGCGTTACTCCATCAACCTCATCCAATTACCTTGAACAACATGCCCATTATTACAGCCAACACCTACGGCATTTATCGCACCGAGGATTGACGTCTTCGATCATCAAACGAAAACAACAATTGGAATCACAATCCTCGGCGCTTGGTTCCACGCAACATTTGTCCCATTGTCATTTCAACACCACCGGCTTATCGATCACTTCGGGCGATGGTTCACCATCAACACTTGCTGGCAGATTGAAGCTAAATCTTCAAGAAAGATTAGAAATGATGCATCGCCAACGTTCAGCATCACATTGTCCACATACGTTGATGACTGATTCTGCTGGTGTTGATGATCAAGGTGGATCGAAAAAGATGCATAAATGTTGTTGCCATAAAACTCAATCATCAAACATTGTGGTTGATCCATTGATCAAATCAATGGCTAGCGGAAACAACAGCAGCGGTGGTGGTGGTGGTGGTGGTTCCAGAAAACGAGCCTCATCTCTTCGTGTCTTGAATAGACGGTTCAATTTTTTCGATCATGATTTTGGCAACAACAATCCCAACAATCATCATAACGGAAGTGGCAACAGTAGCAGACGGGGTAGTCGCAAACATCATAAACGTTCACAAACCAAATTCATGGATTTGGATGATCAATGTTTGTTGAACATATTCGAATACCTTTCGCTGCAAGAGAAACTTTTATATGAAAGGGTTTGCCATCGTTGGCAGCGATTGATTCGTCGATCATTGCAAGCACCGGTATCGTTGAAGATCGGTGAACATTCCATTAAGTGCAATTGTCAATGTGCTCATTATCCTAGTTGGGATTTACCTCCGCATCAACGCTTTTTACGTGATAAATCTGGTTATATTGTTTATCCTCGTTCCATCATTAAATACTTGCTCACATTGTGCAATCAATTAAGATGTATCAATTTTTCCCATTGTTATTTGGATGATCAAACATTACAGGTAATTCCTAATTCCTTTTTTATTCCTTTTTTTATTCATTTCATTCATTTCCAAATCCGTATGTTCCCTGTTTTATTTGTAGATTATAATTGACCATAGTGATATGATCGAATGTCTTCACCTGAATGATATCAGATTAGAGGAGGATATCGATGACTTTCCTCCCAATGGTATGATGGATAATTTAAGCAATGGTAATGATGGCAATGATCAAACATTGACATCGGCGGTGGGAGCCATTGGCGAACAATTGGCCATGTTTGGTGGATTGATGCGGAAGTTATCCACCAGACGTTCGTTAAAAAAATCTTCAAAAAATGCTACAGACAGCGAAGCAAACAGCGCACTCAAACGTCATTCCGATGCATCGGTTGCCTCCAAACGTTCGAACACTTCCAATTGGCTGTCACAAACCTCCACTAATCGTACAGCAGAACGATGTACAGCACAACAAAGCAGATCTGCTCCGCCTACGAATTCAATGTCCAACACTAATCGTATCAACGTTAGCAGTAGCAATAGGCGGACCACAAGTGTGATGAGCAATGAATCATCTCCTCTAATACCAATGTCCAGTATGAATCGTACAACCCCTAATCTGTCTATGGTCAACAGCAACACTGGCAATAGTCCGGCCTCCAATGTTGGACAGACATTGGACATGCGAACTTCGTTGGAAAATATCGTCATGAGAAGGGGTAATAACCGCGCGCGAAAATCCGACAACAATTCATCTCATCCCCCAACATCAATACCATCTGGAACTAATCATAACAAGTCAACAAATACTTCGACCACAATCAATAATAATAATAATAATAATAATAGGGAACAAGAGATCGTTCAACCGCTGCTGAACAAAGCTGCTACACAACGACGTAAAGATTGGTCCAAACATCGAACATCGGCCCACAATCAGAAATCGATATTGATGTCTGATGAAAAATTAGCCATAAACGTCATCAAGGATACAATGAATAGTGATAGTGTGATAGGTACCATTAACGACGATCAATCAATGATCAGCGGCGTTGGAGATTATCCAAGTACCACCACAACTACCAGCAGTAATACCACCAACAATGTAGTGTTTAGGCGTCATTTATCTCCAAACTTTGCTCCAAATTTATCTAGTCTTCTGGTGGACCATGGTTCCACTCCCAGCACTAGCATAATCGACAATTCCAGTGCTAATATAAATAATCAGTATTTAGGTTATAGCCTCAGTGCTGGCAGCGGTAGTTGTAATAGTAGCAATAACAGTACAAATAACCAAATACAAGAATTAAGTGATATGATTGGTGGAACTTCCAACAACAGCCATTCGAGCGGCGGTGGTGCTGGACAACCGCATTTCATTTTTCCATCGTCTCATTCTCCAATTCGTTCTTTGGATCCGGATCAAATGGACAAGATGGATCACGTACACGCCTATGTAGAACAGGAACAATTAAGACATGAATTAAGGCAAACACATTTGGCACAATGGAAATCATTTGCCAAAAAACTAGGCTCCCAACTTCGATGTTTATCATTGGGAAGTTTATCCTCGGTGGACACAATGATTGTTGATATTTTGCTGAAAAATTGCAATCATTTGGAAGAGTTGAGAATCAACAACGAAATAGATATTCTTTCTTATTTGTCCATTATCAAGTTGACAATCCAAAGAATTTATATCAATTGTGAACATGGAATAGGTAAACAGCGTAGTGATTATTCGGGACATCTTGTTTGACGTTTGTCTTTCATCTTCTCAAGGTCTAGAATGTGTATCGTTGTTGGCGTATAGGAATTACGCTGAAAAAGTCATATCGCTAGGTAAGAAATTGGAGTTAAAATATCAGGATAAAGAATGAACCCCGATTCTTCTGTTTCGGAAGGTCGAGTAGACGTTCCACCCGACCTAATAGATTCGGTGATCTCTACGATTGGCTCAAATTTTTGCAATCTTCGCTCGCTACATCTTCGACTGCACAATTTTGATATAGATGTGGCTACGCCGGCCAACCTGTTGTTTGATAACCTAACCGAATTGAATCTACAATTTGTTTCGGGTAATGTCGATCAACCATTCAAAAAATTCATTCAACTTGGTTGGTCATCGGTTCGTTCGTTGACCATACAATATGCTTCCATCACATCAGAATCGGTTCGTGCAATTCATGAACATATGCCACAATTGAAAAAACTAGTATTGTATGCAATTGAGTTTCGCTGTGATCATCTGGCTAGAAGGTTCGAATTCTTATTCTGTGTTTGATGACTACCATATTTACATTTACCATTGCCCTTGTCCAACAGGTATGGCCATCGTATTTGTACCAATTGTTCGCATACTGTTTGGAAAAGCATCGCAACGTTACCGAATCTGACACAATTGAAACTACATCGCGTGATAATCGACGAGGAAATTTGTAAATCCCTAAAACGAATGCATCGTTTGACCAATCTAGAGCTACAATATTGTTCCAATGTTAATGATAATATCATCAATGTTATTAGCAGTTTGGCACGGAGGAATTCCCGCCGTAGGATACAATTGAATGTTGTTTCACGTGGTTTTGTTACATTCAACCCGCCGAGTGATGTTAATAATTTGTTCATTGATGTTAAAGTGGCTTGTGGGAGATGAAGAATCCCATCCACCAATCTATTCAACACAACCATACATGCCTACATAATCAACGATTCATGATTGGATTGTTATTTTTTTGCTTTTTCAACACTTAGACAATCAAATTTTTCCGGAAAAAGCATCATTTTAGCCATTGTTTTTGATATGGAAAAAACTATGTGACAGGAATAATTCTATCCACTTTGGTGCTCTCGTTTCTGTAATTTTTTTTTTTCGCTAGTCTAACACACTAACACATCCACCAATACACATTCCAGAATATTTCAAGAAAGAAAAAGAGAATTAGGGAAATGGATGTGTTTCAATCAAACCAATCAAAAGATCCGTCAATGTAGATCGGATCTTGAGCGAGCCTGATATGCCTTCCGAAAGACTGTGTTTGCATCAAAGTCTGTTGATTTTAATAATTGTTATAAAATTGTCTAATGTTTTTTCTTCAGTTTTTTCTCCTCTTTTTGCTTGCAGCTCAATAAAATTTAAACGTTTTTTCCTTGCTTGCGAATTCTTCACAATGTTTCGTTGTTCCAACAATAGATGGCGATAGTTGTGCGAGATAAATTTGAAATTTTCCCGCAAAAAAATGGATTGCAACCATTCCATGTTATAACAACATTTAAATTTAACAAAAAAAAAACATAAATTGGAAGATCGTTCGAGAACGACAACATATATACGATAAGTAACACATTGTAGCACGATTGTTGTAAAAACCAATAATGACGGAAAATAGCAAAAGGAAGGTACGACAAAAACTACTATCAATGTCGAGTATTTGGCCAGGACGAGGATCATTTATGATAGTTGCTGAAGGATAACAACTAGTGAATCTACCACACGGAGTGAAATATCAGGTGATTTTTTCCCTCTCGCATACACGCACCACCAACCATTATTCTCTATTATCGGTATCAAAAATACTAAAAAAATGGTCTGAAATGGCGGTGAAATCATTGCCTGCCAAAAACGGATGATTTTTTTTTTTGAAAACAATCTCTGAGCTTAACAGTGGGAACGTGTAACGACCGGCCGGTCAAACTCTCACATTTCTTACCTGTGCAACAGTACGTTTTAGCAAAATAGACAAATGTACATGCGAAAAAAATATACCTGTTGATTGTTACAGCATGCTTAACACTCAATTGAGTTCGATTTTCATGGCAATAATGATAATGACATTGGTTATGGCCTGTATTTAGGTAAACCACCACTTTGTTTGTGGTTACAGATTAGTTATTGTTTACCATAATTCAGTAAAATCAACTAACACCTTAATTCCATGCTTCACTTGTTGTGATTCCGTATTTGTATTATGGTTTGATTTGTGGATGTGATTGATGGATTATTAGCTTAAGCCCTGACATCCATTTAGAATTAATTGAAATCGTTTTGGTGAATAACCAATATCAAATGAGATTTCATTCGATGTTTTGGCTGCTGTTGCTGGTGGTTTCCCAAACGATATCCGAAACTTTTTTTTCAGCAACAACGTTGTTTTGGTGACGGATTTTTGCTTGGGTGAGTTTTGATCAATTGAAATTAACCAAAATCCCCTCTTCATATTTGAACAAGATTGACGTCAATTACCGCTTCTTAGCAATCGATCAAGCACGCAAACAGAGTCGAATTTTTAAGATGAAAAAATGATCGTATAGCATCGCAAACTTTTGAATTTCTAAGGTCACTTCCGATTGCTCGATGCTCCTTCCTCTCTCTCTCTCTCTTCTTGTCCCTTCAATTTTCAAATTGATTGAATGAAACTTTATCCAACACATTCAAGGAAAAAAATTACATTCATTGCAACATGAACAATTGAATGGAAATACTATATTTTGGCACCATATACAAACGCAATCCGTCTTGTCTAGCTTTGTTTCAATTTTTTCTCCTGGCCAAATCAATCGAAAATTAAAAAGTGCTTTGTATTGCATGTACTGAACATCGACATTATTATTATCATCTTTATCATCATTGCTTTCCCGCTGAAGATGTTGTTTGGTACTGTTTTATTGCCGTTGTTTGGGCAACAAACCAAAACTAACTATATTTAGCTTTATTCAACCAGAATTAAACTATGAAAATGATAGGAAAAAATAAAAAAAGAGAGAAAGAGGAGAAAGCCCAAAAGCTCATCGTACTAGGAAAGGAAAGTTTTTCTTCAAGAAAGATTTGAATTGAGTGTGTGTGTTAAGCAGTGAAGCAAGCGGTTAGATTCTTGATTCACAAGAATTTGGGTAAGCGCACAGAAAGATGTGTTGAATTGTTTATTTTAGATTTAGTTTGTATTCTTTGAATGCGATGTGTGTTATTTCCTACTATCTTCTCCATTTTCAATGTTAGAAAGACAGAATTGTGTTCAATCATCATCTCGTTGATTCAAAGATGATTTGATTGATTTTTTAGCCTTTTTTCATTTTTGCTTCTCGTTTCTGATTCTCCCGACTCTAGCTGTGATCGATCGACCAAAATCCATTGAAACCATCCACCATGATGGCATACAAAGATCATAATGATGAATCATCATTTTCAAGTGATCCGAATTCCGACAAAATTGGATCAATGCCCAGCTTTGTCCCAAAAACGATCACTGCCAATGAACCCAAAACAATGATCTCATCATCATCATCATCATCATCATCTTTGATTGATAAAAACCAGGTAAACCATCATCAACAGGAGTATCCTCAAAAGTGTCAGACAGCCACAGGCAATCATTTTTCAAGAGCAATCACAACACTCAACAACTGTTGGGATCTAAAACCTAATCCACAAGCAGATTCTTGTGCTTCAATTGTAAGCTTAGAGGATTCCAATCATCACGGAACGAGGATAGCATTAACGACCAATAAATCATCAAGATTGCCATCGGTTGATCAAGGAACATTGACTAAAAATTCAATTGAACCGCATCAATTTCCGCCAACACCAACAGGTGTTAAAAAACCTACATCTATATTGAAGCCAACATCGCAATCATTGTATGCTGGTACTGGAAAAAGGAAGAACCAATCTATAAAAGGTAATTTTCAAAACAAAATTTCTGCACATTCGAGAATAAGCGATTCTAAGCAAAAAAGAGATGCCTAAAACTAGTAGATTCTCTGGTCGTTTTCTTGATTTCTTGATCTTCTCTATCACATTTTTCTTTTGGCTCACCCTGTACCTTCTCGATCTCACAGATTTCGTGACCCGATCAAGACCCACAAGAACACGACTATCATTGAGGGCATCATCTTTATCGTTAACGAATCATGAATTCAATAATCGTAATAATGATGAAACAACAGCATCAATATCGGATAATGACTGTGACATGAATGATGCCACGTTCATAGCTTATACTGAAGATGTTGATGATGACAATTCTGATTCACAACATAACCATAGCTGTTGTCGTAGCAACCATATCCGGAGCAAAACGAAAACTTTAGAGCACCATCAACAAGAACATCACTGTAAAGAGCGTTCGGTTGGTGACAAAAAATCAAACACAACCAAGACTGTTAGCACCCTTGATTCGAGTGAAAGGATTGGAAACCCTAGCTGTATCCTTTCGACACAAATTAGGAAAGCAGTTAACCCATCAAAATCCGTACATATCTTAACCCCGACCAAGTCAGAACAAATACTGTTTGATCCAAAATTATCTGCACAAGATTCATTCTTCTGGCCTTCATTTTCACCATCTCCATCTTCCTCAATAGCCTCATCTTCTTCGCCATCATTTACATCTGATTATGGTTTAAACGACCGTGTTCAGATAAAAAAAGATCAACCCAAGGAAACGCCGATGGATCATCGATCCATTTATTGTGCTTGTACATCCGAACATGTCAAACCATTTAGATTTTGTGGCAATTGTCATAAACCGATTGCTGACAATGGCGTGGATGATGCTCCAGTATTGGACGGCCCACGATCCCTGGGCACTGTGGAAATGTTAAATTCCAGTGAACCTTTGATTGAAGCAGAAGCATCATATGTTGATTATAAATACGAAAATCCAAATGGCTACTTGATCCATGCTACCAATCCAACTATTTATGTTCAATCGTATCCAATCGTGGAAGATGTTGAAGATTCTTACAGACAGATTGAAGATCGTCCTCTATTCTGCCATGAATGTAGCACATGGTTCGGTAGTTTAGATCCCAGTTATCCGTTTACTTGTAAATGTAATCAGGCTAAATCCAACACACTGAACACCAATGATAGCGGATCCGTTTATTCAGTTCATATGCAAAAGGATTTCCGGTGAATTATTTCCTCCCAAGCTGAAAATTCTCGATTCTCATCCAAATTTTTTTCTGTTGTTGTTTGTTTGGCTAGATATTACTTCCAGCATCCATATTCCAGATTATTCGTGGCATACTTTGTGATATTTTGTAATTTTTTGATGTACGCCGAAGATCCTCTAAGTCATTCGTTAAAGGAATGCTCTATACCGGTATTGGGCAATGTGATCACATTCCTGTTCGCCAAATATCCGACCAATCAAAGGTGGCAATTGATCAAAGCTACCATGGCTTTGTTGGCCATCTTGTTTGGTGCGTTGTTCGGCAAATACATTCTTCATCGTCTGATATTGAGACAAATATTTCGTTTGAAAATGTTTCGCGATGAAAGTGGTACCTGGATGGTCATGCTGATCTCGACTTTTTTATCATGTTATCTTGCTTCACAAATATACAACACAATTTTGCTGTGTTTTCATCCAGAGCCGGCACGGTATTTGATCACCTCCAACATGGGCATCTCTTATGCATCTTTCATGAAGATCGCTGCCTGCGGAACCTGGTGTGGTGATTTTTTCACCGCTTGGATGATCACCGATATGATGCTACAAGATAACCTGTACCCTAATTGGTGTCCGAAATTCCGTGCTTTCTGGCATCAACATACCAATATCCGTATTGTGGTGTTTTGGACCGGTGCCATAGCAATAGCTGTGATCGTGATTGCAATCATATTAAGCGAAGCTATCTGCTGGGATTGTTTAACACAAGGCTTGTTGTCTACAAGCGAATTTTCACGCGCTTTCCTCGCTTCTTCCATTTTGGTCATGGACCTGTTGATTGTGATGCAAGATTGGGATTTTCCTCATTTTGTCTGTGATTTAAACATAAAACTGCCCGGATTATTGCAGCCATCATATACGTTGGAATTTTTCCATAAATCATTGAAATTTCCAACAGTGGACATTAAAATAACAGGTATAAACTAAACCTAAATTGACGATCCAAAATCAAACTAATCTTATGATCAGGTAAATGGTTCAATTACGGGATCATCATGTTCGTAATGATGCTCGATTTGAATATGTGGAAGAATCAGGTCATCTATTATCCAACCGATTATGGCCAATATATTGATGCAGAAACCAATCGTGTTTGGTCGGTGACTGATCGTCAGTCAATAGAGATGAATATTGAATGGACATTCGAAAATCGCAGCCTAACCATCAATATTGCCACCAATCGTCCCTATATTGAAGATGACCAGATGATTTATTCCCGTTTTGTTGGCTATCCTTGGATCTATAAAGCAACAAGCTTAATACCGATCATGGCCGGTGAGTTTGATTTGGCCGGCAAGCTCATTATGATTGAGGCTAATTTATTGTTTGTCCCCATTCTAAAACAGGGTTCATCTTTTTCTTATTGTTGATCTATTTTTATGGACGTTTTCCGCCCAAAACTGATGTATCATTGGGCGGACGTTTACCGAAACGTTCTTATAAACGTGGTCGTTCAAGTTGGCGTCGTGAAAGGCGCGATGATGGTTCGGCTACCGTCGATAAAAATGGGCGTCGTAGACGTTTTAATGTTGGTCGTTCAGGACTTTCATGGGCAACATTGTACAACAAAAATTCAAAATCTTTCGCCGATCGTGATACATTGAACCAAAAGAACATTCCAAAATTAACTCTACCCACTTCTCCTACCAGCCAGACCGGGTCATTTCCCAAACTATGGTGTCTTGCATGGCCAATATCTGATTTAATCTTCAATACGAATGTAGATCAATGTCAATGCACAATGGAGAAGCCTGGCATCAAGCCAATCAAAATGATTGACCAAAGTGAGAACCATTTCCAAATTCAAACAACATAATCATCAATTGCAGAAACAGGGCCATTAACTATTGCACATATCTTTTCTATTATATTCGAGGCGGCTTCTGCCGTTGGTCATGTAATCCCATTACCGTTCTCTGTAATCAACTAAGTCAAATGATCAGATTTCTAATCTTATTATTCTTTTCAGTCTTTTATAATGTAATTTTTTTTAATTTATAATCAAAAACAACAACTGAATGATATTAAATCAGGGAATACCAACCCTTTTCGACCTTAGAGCCATATTTTTATTAGGCGAAAAATTGAATTGTGATTTAAAGCTTTGCGCAAGTCCAGTGGAAATATATAGGGAATGGCTAGCGAGGTCTGAACTATCTGGACAAACAGAGTTTTAACCCTTTCAGCACGGCTGGGATATCCCAGCGAATTCATTGCACTTGTATAAACTTCGCCCTGCAAAGTCTATGAGATTTTTACATAGGGATTACATTGGGATATCAGTCCGTGCTGTAAAATGTTTTTTTGCCAGTAAAGTCTATGGGATTTTTACATAGGGATTTCATTGGGATATCAGTCAGTGCTGTAGAGCATTTTTTTGCCAGCAAAACTCTATGGGATTTTTACATAGGGATTACATTGGGATATCAGTC